>ML278197.1:22883-180956 GCA_005239495.1 Nicotiana undulata
GTACTGGGGGGGGGGGGGATCTCCCAAAATACGTCTGTAGTCCCCAATTCAAATATGCAATACATGAGGGATCTCCCATAATACGTCCATAGTCCCTAATTGAAATACACAGTGCTGGGGGGATCTCCCGAAATACGTCTGTAGTCCCCAATTTAAATATGCGATGCGAAGTAAATACCAATAAACATCGATTCTAACAATACATCAAAAATACAGGTAGGAAAGCAGGGAAAGACTAGCTAAACATGGCGCATATAGTGTCAATTAAGCAATTCAATATGAAAACAATAGGCATGCTTCCCTAATCTAAGATGAAAAATAAAACACGAAGAAATGATGCAATAGAAGTACAAGGCACTGTATAATTTTTGAAGAAAAAATGGGTTTTTTACATAAATGGCCCGTGTACGTACTCGTCATCTCACGTACACGGCGCCCACAACACAATTATATCAAAAATAGCTTAGGGGAAAGGTCCCCAACACAGAGTTAGGCAAGCCACTTACCTCGACTGCTCTACTCAACTCGAAACCACGTTCTTGCCACGATTACCCGACTCCGAATGGCCCAAATCTATTCAATTCAATTGCATAATGTAAATATCACTTTAAGAAATCAATCTATCTAATTAGTTCAAAGCTAATACGCGAAATTAGGAAAATTGCCCATGTCTCGAAATCGAGTGAAAGTTACAAATTTAGGACACCCATTCACTCACGAACACACTCGAACAAGAATCATCGAATTCCGACATCAAAATCCCATTAAATTCTCGGATTTCTACTTGGGGAACTTTTCTCCCATTATTCAAAATTTGCCCCCAAATTCCTTGATTAGATTGAATAAATTGTTATAGATTAATGATATATCAGCGAAATAGGATTAAGAATCGTTACCTATGAGTCTTCTCTTCAAACCCCACTCAAAACCACCTAATCCCGAGCTCCAAATCGTTTTTAGAAGATATGAAATTCAAACCCTCGAATTAGGGGTTATCTTCCCAGCGATCTCACACCTGCGACCCATTGGGCCGCACCTGTAGAAAAGACATCGCAGGCGTAGAAACTCATTAAAGGGATGGGGGTCGCACCTGCGGTCTCTGGGCCGCATCTGCGGCTCCGCACCTGCGAGCCCAGCTGCATAGGCCCAAAATGCACATGCGCAACATTAACCGCACCTGCGGCTCCCCTTCCGCAGGTGCGAAACACCAGAACCAGCAGTGCTTCAGCTGGTGTATTAGTTCAAAATCACCTCGTTGAGCATCTGAAACATCCCCGAGGCCCCCGGGACCTCAACCAAAACTACCAACCAGTCCTAATACCTCATCCAAACATAGTCGAGTCTTAAAAACACATCACATAACACCAAAATCACCAATTATACATGGATTCAAGCCTAAGAACTTATAAAATTTCAAAAATCCACAACCGTTGCCGAAACATATCAAAACTAATCTGAATGACCTCAAATTTTACACACAGGTCATGAATGACACTACGGACTTACCACCACTTTTGGAATTCCATTCCGTGCCCGATATCAAAATTTCACCTATCGGCCGAAATCACCGAAATTCCAACTTTCGCTAATTCAAGCCTAAATCTACTACAGACCTCGAAAACACATTTCGGACACGCTCCTAACCTCGAAATCACCCAACGGAGCTAACGGAGTCGACGAATTTCATTCCGGATCCGTCTTCACACAGTTCTAACTACTGTCTGATTTCTAAAGCTTAAACTCATATATAGGGTCTATGTGTCCAAAAACTCTCCAGAATTCACAACGAATTACTCCGACAAGTCCCAAAGGCAGATACAAACGTGGATAAAATAGTTATTAGGGGATTGGGGCGCTAACTCTCAAAACGACTGACCGGGTTGTTACATTCTCCCCCTCTTAAGAAAATCGTTCGTCCTCGAACGAGTATGAAGACATACCTGAAGCTGTGAAAAGATGAGGGTACTGGCTGCGCATATCCTGCTCGGTCTACCAAGTCGCCTCCTCGACCAGCTGACCCCTCCACTGAACCTTAACTGACACAATGTTCTTTGACCTAAGTTGTCTGACATGTCTATCCAATATAGCTACTGGTTCCTCAACATATGATAGATCCTTGTCCAATTAGACTGAATTGAAATCCAAAACATGGCTCGGGTCACCGTGATACTTCCGGAGCATAGAGACGTGGAATACAGGATGAACTCCTGCTAGGTTGGGCGGCAAGGCTAGCTCATAAGTAACCTCCCCAACATGCTACAATATCTCAAAAGGACCAATGAATCTCGGACTCAGCTTACCCTTCTTCCCGAACCTCATGACGCCCTTCATAGGCGATACCCGAAGCAAAAACCTATCACCAGCCATAAATGCCAACTCACGAACCTTCTGGTCCGCATAACTCTTCTTCCTGGACTGAGCTGTGCGAAGTCTCTCCCGAATCACCTTCACCTTGTCCAGGGCATCCTGGACCAAATCTGTACCCAATAATCGGGCCTCGCTCGGCTCAAACCATCCCACTAGAGACCTACACCGTCTACCAAACAAAGCCTCATACAGCGCCATCTAACTGCTGGACTTGTAGCTATTGTTATAAGCAAACTCTGCAAGTGGCAAGTATCGGTCCCATGACCCTCCAAAATCCATCACACATGCATAGAGCATATCCTCAAGAATCTGAATCGTGCGTTCGGACTGTTCGTTTGTCTGAGGGTGAAAGGTTGTACTCAACTCTACCTGGTGCCTCGCTCCTGCTGAACGGATCTCCAGAACCTTGAAGTGAACTATGTACCTCTGTCTGAAATGATAGATACTAGAATACCGTGAAGGCGAACAATCTCCCTGATATAAATCTCAGCCAACCTCTCGGAAGAGTATGTAGTCAACACTAGAATGAAATGGGCTGACTTGGTCAGCTGATCCACGATCACCCAAACAACATCAAACTTTCTCAAAGTTCGAGGAAGCCCAACCACAAAGTCCATGGTGATCCGCTCCCACTTCCACTTTGGAAGCTCAATCCGTTGAAGCAACCCTCATGGTCTCTGATGCTCATATTTGACTTGCTGACAGTTGAGACATTTGGCCACAAACTCCACTATATCCTCTTTCATCCTTCTCCACCAGTAGTGTTGTCTCAGACCCTGGTACATCTTCGCGGTACCCGGATAAATGGAGTACCGCGAGCTATTGGCCTCCTCAAGAATCAACTCCCGAAGCCCATCCACATTGGGCACACAGATCCGACCCTACATCTTCATCACACCATCATCTCCTATAGTCACATCCTTGGCATCACCTCACTGAACCCTTTCTTGAACAACCAGAAGGTGGGGATCATAATACTAGCTCTCTCGAATGTGGTCATAAAGAGAAGACCGGGCAACCACACAAGCTAAAACCCGGCAAGGCTCTGAAAGATTCAATCTCACAAACTGACTGGCTAAGGACTGAACATCCAAGGCTAAGGGCCTCTCAATTGCCGGAATATATGCCAAACTCCCCAAACTCTCCGCCCGGCGACTCAAGGCGTCGACCACCACATTGGCCTTCCCCGGGTGGTATAATATAGTGATGTCATAGTCCTTTAGTAACTCCAACCACCTCCGCTGGCGCAAATTAAGGTCCTTCTTCCTGAACAAGTGCTGCAAACTCCGGTGATCCGTGAAAATCTTACAAGGAACACCGTATAAATAATGATGCCATATCTTCAGGGCGTGAACAATTGCTGCCAACTCAAGATCATGAACTGGATAGTTCTTCTCATGCACCTTCAACTGTCACGCGTAGGCAATCACCTTACCGTCATGCATCAATAACGCTCCAAGGCCAATCCTCGAAGCATCACAATAGACCGTATACGACCATGTACCCATAGGCAATACCAACATTGGAGCTGTAGTCAGGGCTGTCTTGAGCTTCTGAAAGCTCTCCTTACACTCCTCAGTCCACCTGAACGGAGCACCCTTCTGGGTCAGTCTAGTCACAGGTGCTGCAATAGATGAAAATCCCTCTACAAAGCGACGATAGTACCCTGCCAAACCAAGGAAACTACGGATCTCGGTAGCTGATGACGGTTTAGACCAACTCTGCACCGCCTCTACCTTCTTCGGGTCTACCTTGATCCCATCACAAGACACTACATAGCCTAAGAATGCCACAGAATCAAGCCAAAATTCACACTTAGAAAAGTTTGCATACAATATTTTCTCCCTCAAAGTCTGAAGCACAATCCCCAAATGCTGCTCATGATCCGCCTGGGACCGAGAATACACAAATATGTCGTCAATAAACACAACGACGAATTAATCAAGATAAGGCCAGAACACACTGTGCATCAAATGCAAAAAGGCTGCTGGGGCATTGGTTAGCCCAAATGACATGACAAGAAACTCGTAGTGGCCATATCTGGTCCTGGAGGCAGTCTTCGGGATATCCGGATCCCGAATCTTCAACTAATGATAGCCAGAATGCAAGTCAATCTAGGAAAATACCCTGGCACCCTGTAACTGGTTAAACAAATCATCAATGCGAGGCAATGAGTACTTGTTCTTCACAGTAACCTTGTTCAGCTACCGATAATCAATACACATACGCATAAAACCATCTTTTTTCTTCACAAATAATACTGGAGCACCCCAGGGTGATACGCTGGGCCTGATGAAACCCTTATCAAGCAACTCCTGCAACTGCTCCTTCAACTATTTAAACTCAGGAGAAGCCATACGATAGGGAGGAATAGAAATGGGCTAAGTGTCTGGCAACAGATCAATGCCAAAATCGATATCTCTGTCGGGCGGCATACCCCAAAGATCAGCTGGAAAAACATCAGGATAATCCCTCACAACTGGAACTGACTCAACTGTAGGGGTATGAACACTAAAATCTCTCACATAAGCCAAGTAAGCATCACACCCCTTCTCAACCATCTGCTAAGCCTTAAGGAAAGAAATGACTTTGCAGGGAGTATACTCTAAGCTACATCTCCACTCTAATCTCGGTAAACCTGGCATAGCAAGCGTCATGGTTTTGGCACAATCAAGAATAGAATAATGGGGCGAAAACCATTCCATGCCCAAGATAACATCGAAATCTACCATACTAAGTAATAACAAATTAGCTCTGGTCTCAAAACCACTGATAACAATTAAACATGACCGATATACGCGGTCCACAACAAGAGAATCTCCCACGGAAGTAGAAACATAAACAGGGGATATCAAAGAATCTTGAGCTATCCCCAAATGTGAAGCAAAATAAGAACACATATGAATACATAGAGCCTAGGTCAAATAATACGGATGCATCCCTATGACAGACAGGGACAATACCTGTGATGACTGAATCTGAAGCGACGGCCTCTGAACGGGCTGGGAGAGCATAGTACCTGACCTAGCCTCCCCCTCTAGGGCGACCTTGACCTCCCCGACCTCCACCTCGAGATGTTTGAGCAGGTGGGGTAGCAGCTGGGGCGGGAAGAATAGCCAGATGACTCGGTGGAGCACGTGGGGTCTGATAAGTCTGAGATGACACACCCCTCCTAGCTTTGGGGCAATCTATGAACATGTGGCGAGGGTCACCACACTCAAAACAACCCCTCAGAGGATGTGGCGGCTAATGTTGACTCTAAACTGGCCTATTGGACTGGCCGGTAATAGTACCTCGAGAAGGAGGCACGCTAGATACTGGTGGTGCATAACAAGGCTCTTGAGGTCTAGGAGGAGCTGGAATACCACTAGCTGCTGGAAGATCTAAATGAACATGGCGACTCACAAAAGCCCTACCATAACGTGCTACTGGTGCACGAACTTCTGAGTACTGGACAGTCTCTCGAGACCTCTTGTCCTCCCTCTCCTCTCTGTCCCGGGCCAACATGCTTTCAATCCTTCGGGCAATACTCATTGCCTGCTGATAAGTGATATCCGTCTCCAACTCTCTGGCCATACTAGTCCGAATACTGGGGTGGAGTCCCTTAATGAAGCGTCGGACCCTCTCTCTGATCGTGCCAACCAAGGCCGGTGCATGACGAGCCAAGTCACTGAAATGGACTGCATGCTCCGACACAGTCATAGCACCCAGGCGTAATTGTTCAAACTCTGCACGCCAAGCATCCCTGAGGCTCTGAGGGACAAACTCAAGTAAAAACATCTCTGAGAACTGAGCCTAAGTGAGTGAAGCTGCCTCATCCGGACTACTGAGCTCATAGGCACGCCACCACTGATAGGCCGCTCCCCTCAGCTAGAAAACGATGAAAGAAACCCCAATCTTCTCCACAATACCCATAGTGCGGAGAATACACTTCTCAAGAAAACCCAGAACGTCATCTGAAGCTAGTCCGCTGAAAATAGGTGGGTGGTACTTCTTGTACCTCTCAAGTCTGAGTTGCTCTGCCTCAGAAGCAGCTACCCTAGCATCATGCTGAGCTGGAGCCGCTGGGGGCATATGAATATACTCTAGAACTGTCCAACATGGACCCTCTGCTCAGGAGTACGGGCTGCGGGAGTTTGTGCCCCTCCCCCGGCCTGAGATGTGGCTGGAGCTATCAGGGGTAGTCCCGCCTGAGTCAGGGTGCTGAAAGCGCTCATGAACTGAGCCAAAGTCTCCTGGAGGGCTGGAGTAATAGTAGGGACCTTCTGTGCCCCTCCAACTGTAGCTGCTGGGGGATCCTCTGTCGCTGCTCTCGCAGGTGCTCGGGTTGCACCGCGTGCTCGTCCCCTACCACTGTCCCTGCCTATGGCGGCTCTAGCTGGGGGATGGGGTGCCTGATCATCGGTCCGTCCGTTACGGGTCCTCACAATCTGTGAGCAAGAGTAAAATAGAGTTTTAGAATTTTGATGACACTAACTAGCACGACAAGGAATTCCAAAGAATGTGATTGTTCTTAACAGTTACATAGCCTCCCGAAGATAGATACGGATATCTACGCACCGATCCGTGAGACTCTAATAAACCAGCTTGTGACTTGTGACTCCTATGAACCTAGACACTCTGCTACCAACTTGTCACGACTCGATTTACCCTTCGAAAGGTATCATGAAGACACATAGTCCCTGCGACTAGGTAAGCCTAAATTTTTGAAGAAATTAAACAAATATAATAAGTAAAGACAGGGTAAAGTAAATCTACTAAGTAGAACATCACCACTCGTCATGTACAAGGAAAATTCACAAAACTCGGAATGTCACTTTTAAGTCACAAGCTCTACACCAAAATAACTTTATACAACGAGAAAGAAATACATAAAAGTTTCTATCTAAATTGGAATGGAAGGTGACTAGGAGAATTCTGCGGACGCGGCAGAATTACCTTACGGTTTCCTCAAAAGAATAACTGCACGTCCACTAGCCACGGGACTGCGAGCTCGAACCTGGATCTGCACCCGAAAAACATGTGCAGAAAAGGGCATGAGTACACCACGTTTGGTACCAGTAAGTGCCAAGCCTAACCCCAGTCAAGTAGTGACGAGGTCAGGTTAAGACTCTACTAGATGTATAAATTCAAAACAGTTTAAGTAGTGCGGAAAGGAAACAAGTTCTAAAGTAAACAGTTCAAATAAATAATTTGAATTAAACAGTAAAATGGGGCTCTCGACTCAGCACAACGTAACGCACAATGGATACTCTCGGGATACCGTCCTGTAGTTCCATTTATAAATATGCAGTACAGGGGGAGATCTCCCAAAATACGTCCGTAGTCCCCAATTTAAATATGCAATAGAGGGGGAATCTCCCATAATACGTTCGTAGTCCCCAATTGAAATACACAGTGCTGGGGGGATCTCCCGAAATACGTCCGTAGTCCCCAATTTAAATATGCGATGTAAAGTAAATAACAATAAACATCGATTCTAACAATACATCAAAAATACAGGTAAGAAAGCAGGGAAAAACTAGCTAAACACGGCGCATAGAGTGTCAATTAAGCAATTCAATATGATAACAATAGGCATGCTTCCCTAATCTAAGATGAACAATAAAACACGTAGAAATGATGCAATAGAAGTACAAGGCACTGTATAATTTTTGAAGAAAAAGTGGGGTTTTTACAGAAATGGACAGTGTACGTACTCGTCACCTCACGTACACGGCGCCCACACAACAATTATATAAAAAATAGCCTAGGGGAAAGGTCCCCAACATAGAGTTAGGCGATCTACTTACCTCAACTGCTCTACTCAACTTGAATCCACGTTCTTGCCACGAGTTCCCGACTCCGAATGGCCCAAATCTATTCAATTCAATTGCATAACGTAAATATCACATTAAGAAATAAATCTAGCTAATTAGTTCAAAGCTAATACGCAAAATTAGGAAAATTGCAAAAAACGTCCCTCGGGCCCACGTCTCGGAATCGAGTGAAAGTTACAAATTTAGGACACACATTCACTCACGAACACACTCGAAAAAGAATCATCGAAATCCGACATCAAAATCCCATTAAATTCTCGGATTTCTACTTGGGGAACCTTTCTCCCATTATTTAAAATTTGCCCCCAAATTCCTTGATTAGATTGAAGAAAATGTTATAGATTAATGATATATCAGCGAAATAGGATTAAGAATCGTTACCTATGAGTATTCTCTTCAAAACCCACTAAAAATCGCTTAATCCCGAGCTCCAAATCATTTTTAGAAGATATGAAATTCAAACCCTCGAATTAGGGGTTATCTGCCCAGCGATCTCACACATGCGACCCATTGGTCCGCACCTGCAGTCCCGCACCTGCGGAAAAGACATCGTAGGTGCGAAAACTCATTAAAGGACTGGGGGTTGCACCTGCGGTCTCTGGGCCGCATCTGCAGCTTCGCACCTGCGGATTTCTTACCTCACCTGCGAGCCCAGCTGCCTAGGCCCAAACCCGCACCTGCGCTACATCAACCGCACCTGCGACTCCCCTTCCGCAGGTGCGAAATACCAGAACCAACAGTGCTTCAGCTGGTGTTTAAGCTCAAACCCATCCCGTTGAGCATCTGAAACATCCCCGAGGCCCCCGAGACCTCAACCAAAACTACCAACCAGTCCTAATACCTCATCCAAACATAGTCGAGTTTTCAAAACACATCACATAACACCAAAATCATCAGTTATACATGGATTCAAGCCTAAGAACTTATGAAATTTCCAAAATCCACAACTGATGCCGAAACACATCAAAACTAATCCGAATGACCTCAAATTTTACACACAGGTCATAAATGACACTACGGACCTACAACTACTTTCAAAATTCTATTCCGAGCCCGATATCAAAATTTCACCTATCGACCAAAATCGTCGAAATTCCAACTTTCACCAATTCAAGCCGAAATCTACTACAAACCTCGAAAACACATTCCGGACACGCTCCTAACCGCGAAATCACCCAACGGAGCTAACGGAGTCGACGAAATTCCATTTTGGATCCGTCTTCACACAATTCCAACTACGGTCCAGTTTCTAAAGCTTAAACTCACATATAGGGACTATGTGCCCGAAATCTCTCCTGAATTCACAACTAATCACTACGATAATGTGATGACCCAAAAGGTTATCCCGTGTAATTTGAGCTAAATTTGTGTTCCGAGTCCATAAAAGCCTCTTTTTATCTCACCTCGATGTGCGTGCGCAGCCCGAGAGCGTAGCCAGGAAGCCGTTATGTGGAAAACTGATAAAATAATGATTTTATAATAATTATTTGAGTAAAGTTGACTTGGTCAATTTTTTTGGTAAACGGACTCGAACCTGCGATTTGATGGTCTCGGAGGGTCCGTAGGAAAATATGGGACTTGGGCGTATGCCCGGAATCGAATTCTGAGGTCCCAAGTCTGAGAAATGAATTTTTAAAGAAAATTATTTTCTGAAAAATATAAAGGTTTTAGAAAATGAGATTTGATGTGAAACTGTTGATATCGGGCTCGTATTATGGTTTCAGAGCCCGGAACAGGTTCAATATGTCTTATATGTGTTATCTGTGAAATTTGGTAAGAAACAGACTTAGTTTCACGTGATTCGGATAAAAAATGGAAAATTCAAAGTTTAAGAAGTATTGAAAAATTCATTGATTTTGAGGTATAATTCGATGTTTATGATGTTATTTTGGTGGTTTAATTACTCGAATAAGTCCGTAGGATGATTTTTAGGTTGTGTGCATGTTTGGTTTTGAGCCCCGAGGGCTCGGGGGAGTTTCCGATAAGCGTCAGAGTGGTTTTGAGGCTAAAAATATGGTGTGATATTGTTGTTGCTGGTGTCCATTAGGGCTGTGCACGGATCGGATTGGATCGGATTTAGCACATTTCGGATTCGGATTTCGGATTTCGGATTCTAGAAAATGCAATCCGAATCCGATCCGAATTATATCGGATCGGATTCGGATTTTAAAGTTTGGATCGGATCGGATTTCGGATCGTAAATGCCTCAATGTTGTAAACTAATATGTATATTTTCTTTGTAAAAGAGGCAATGCATTAAGAAAAATTCATGTTTATACAATTATGAGAGTACTATGGTGCCAATATAGCTAACTCTAGCAATTGTAAAGGTAATAACTTGGAGGAAGATGTAAAGAAAGTACTGACTATCCGAAATTAAAGTGTAGTATTTATACATTGCCTAATAATTTCGGATTTCGGATCGGATCGGATTAAAATATACCAATCCGAATCCGATCCGAAATCCGAAATTTTTATAAACACAATCCGAAATCCGGTCCAATCCGAAATCCGAAATCCGAAATTGAATGGATCGGTTCGGATTTCGGATATCCGATCCAAATGAACAGCCCTAGTGTCCATGTATTTTTGCCCTATGAGAACGCACTCAAGGGAGTGCAAAAGCACAGGGTAAAGTGGGGTCTGGGGGTCAGGGTGGATTTTGAACTATGCGAACGCACCACAAAGGATGCGAACGCGGAGTGCACCTTAGAAAAACCATGCGAACGGACGGAGAGGGGGGGGTGCGAACGCATAGGCCTAGAGGGGACCTGGGGGGGGGGGGGGGGGGATGGGGGTAATTTACCCTGTGCGAATGCGGCCCTTAGCACGCGAACGCATAGGCAAAACCTGTTAAACCTGTGCGAACGCGGCCATGTGGTCGCGAACGCATAGAATAATTTCGTCCAGTGATTGTTAATGTCCAAAAACAGAATCCACACGGGAAATTAGCCATTTTCCACAACCCTCTTCTTCTCCAAACCCCATAGACGACTTTTGAAGAGTTCTTCCTCCATAACCTCTTAGGTAAGTGATTCTAACATTATTTTCTTCCATTTTTCATCAATATCTATTAGATTCTAGGTCTAAAAACATGAAAATCAAAGGTAGAAATTGTATCTACACCGGTGGGTAATTCTATTGTGGTATATCGGGTCTACTGTTCATGCTTAGTGGTCATTGGTGGTCTGGAAACTCATGTAGATCTCTTGCTTCTTGATATGGTTGATTTCGATGTCATTTAGGGGATGGATTGGCTATCTCCCTACCATGCTATTCTGGACTGTCATGCCAAGACTGTGACCTTGGCCTTACCGGGAGTACCTCGCTTAGAGTGGAGAGGGACTCCTAGTCATTCTTCCGGTAGATTTATCTCATATGTGAAGTCTCGGCGCATGGTCGAGAAAGGTTGTTTGGCCTATTTGGCCTATGTTCATGATTCTAGTGTCTAGGTTCTTTCTATGGAGTCTGTGCCCGTGGTTCGTGAGTTTCCAAAGGTATTCCCTGCTGACCTGCCAGGTATGCCACCCGACAAGGATATTGACTTTTGCATTGAGTTGGCTCCGTGCACTCAGCGTATTTCTACTCTACCGTATCGTATGGCCCCGCCAGAGCTGAAAGAGTTGAAGGATCAATTGCAGGATTTTTTGGATAAAGGCTTCATTAGGCCTAGACTTTCTCCTTGGGGTGCCCCAGTGTTTTTTGTTAAAAAGAAAGATGGCTCAATGAGGATGTGTATTGACTACCAGCAGTTGGACAAGTTTACTATTAAGAATAAGTATCCTTTGCCGATGATTGATGATTTATTTGACCAACTTCAGGGTGCTATAGTGTTTTCCAAGATTAATTTGAGATCTGGCTACCATAAGTTGAGGATTAGGGCATCCGATGTCCCTAAGACAACTTTTCGCACTCGGTACGGGCATTATAAGTTCTTGGTGATGTCATTTGGGTTGACAAATTCCCCCGCTGCTTTTATGGAGCTGATGAACCGAGTGTCCAGGCCCTATTTGGACGCGTTTGTTATTGTTTTCATTGATGATATAATGATATACTCTCGCAGCCGAGAGGAGCACGAGCAACACCTTCGACTCATTCTTCAGACTCTGAAGGGTAGTCAGTTGTATGCCAAATTTTCCAAGTGTGAGTTCTGGTTGAGTTCGGTAGCAATTTTTGGGTCATGTGGTATCGGCAGATGGTATTCAGGTGAATCCCAAGAAAATTTTAGCAGTTAGAGATTGGCCTAGACCCATCTCAGCTACGGAGATTAGGAGTTTCTTGGGCTTAACATGCTATTATCACCGATTTGTAGAGGGATTTTCATCTATTGCAGCACAGATGACCAGGTTGACTCAGAAGGGTGCCCAGTTTAGGTGGTCTGATGAGTGTGAAGCGAGCCTTCAGAAGCTTAAGATAGCCTTGACCACGACACCGGTGTTAGTGTTGCCCACAAGCTTAGGGCCATATACCGTGTATTGTGATGCTTCACGGGTTGGACTTGGTGCAGTGTTGATGTAGGATGGCAAAGTTATAGCTTATGCTTCACGCCAGCTGAAGGTTCATGAGAAGAACTATCCAGTTCATGATCTAGAGTTAGCAGCCATTGTTCATGTGTTGAAGATCTGGAGGCATTATCTGTATGGGGTGCTATGTGAGGTGTTCACGGACCATAAGAGTTTTCAATATCTGTTCAAGCAGAAAGAGTTGAATATGAGGCAGAGGAGATGGTTAGAGCTGTTGAAAGACTACGACATTATCATCTTATATCAACCGGGGAAGGCCAATGTGGTGGCCGATGCCCTGAGCTGGAAGTCAGCCAGTATGGGTAGTCTTGCTTATATACCAGCCGGAGAGTGACCGTTTGCTTTAGATGTTCAGGCTTTGTCCAACCGGTTCATGAGATTGGTGGTTTCTGAGACTGGCAGTGTTTTGACCCATACTGTGGCCCGTCCTTCATTGTATGATCATATTCGGGACAGGCAGTATGATGATCGTCATTTATGTGTTCTTAGAGATACGGTCCGGCACAGAGGTGCCAAGCAGGTCACAGTTGATGATGAGGGAGTTTTGAGGATGCAGGGCCGTATTTGTGTACCTGATGTTGATGGTATTCGTGAGTTGATATTGCAGGAGGCCCATAGTTCCCGGTATTCCATTCATCCGGGCGCCGCAAAGATGTACCAGGATTTGCGGCAGCATTACTTGTGGCGGAGTATGAAGAAAGACATTGTGGCATATGTAGCTCGGTGCTTGAACTGTCAGTAGGTTAAGTACGAGCACCAGAGATCCGGTGGTTTGATGCAGCAGATTGAGCTTCCCGAGTGGAAGTGGGAGAGTATTACCATGGATTTCGTAGTTGGGCTCCCACAGACTCAGAGTATGTTTGATACGGTGTGGGTCATTGTGGATAGGCTGACCAAGTCAGCACACTTCATTCCAGTATCAGTTTCGTATTCGGAGAAGTTGGCAAAGATCTACATGAGAGAGATTGTTCATTTGCATGGTGTACCCGTGTCCATTATATGTGATCGAGGTACTCAGTTTACCTCCCATTTTTGGAGAGTATTTTAGCGTGAGTTGGGCACACGTGTTGATTTGAGCACAGCGTTTCATCCTCATACGGACGGACAGTCCGAGCGTACTTTTCATATTTTGGAGGATATGTTGCGGGCATGTGTCATTGACTTTGAAGGTTCATGGGACCCGTTTTTGCCTTTAGCTGAGTTTGCCTACAACAACAGCTACCAGTCGAGCATCCAGATGGCTCCTTATGAGGCGTTGTATGGCAGGCGGTGTCGGTCGCCAGTCGGGTGGTTCGAGCTGGGAGAGGCTAGATTGTTGGGTTCAAAGTTAGTCCAGGATGGTTTGGACAAGGTGAAGATTATTCAGGATAGACTTCGTACAACTCAGTCCAGGCAGAAGAGTTATGTAGACCACAAAGTTCGTGATTTGGCATTTATGATAGGAGACCGGGTATTTCTTCGGGTGTCGCCCATGAAGAGCGTGATGAGGTTCGGAAAGAAGGGCAAGTTGAGCCCTAGGTACATTGGTCCATTTGAGATTCTTGACAAGGTAGCAGAGGTGGCCTACAGACTTGCTTTGCCACCGAGTTTATCAGCCGTGCACTCGATATTTCACGTATCTATGCTTCGAAGGTATATTGTCGATCCATCTCGTGTACTTGACTTCAGCGGTGTCCAGTTGGACAAAGATTTGACTTATGAGGAGGAGACGGTAGCTATATTAGCTCGGCAGGTTCGTCAGTTGAGATCGAAGAGTTATCCTTCGGTTCGTGTTCAGTGGAGAGGTCAGCCTGTTGAGGTAGCTACCTGGGAAGTCCGAGTCCGATATGCGGAGCCGATATCCCAATCTTTTCCCCGATTCAGGTACCTTTCTATATCCGTTCGAGGACGAACGTTTGTTTTAGAGGTGGAGATTGTGATGACCCAAAAGATCATCCCGTGTAATTTTAGCTAAATCTGTGTTCTGAGGCCATGAAAGCCTCCTTTTATCTTACCTCGATGTGCGTGCGCAGCCCGGGCGCGTAGCCGAGAAGCCGTTATGTGGAAAACTGATAAAATGATAATTTTATAATAATTATTTGAGTAAAGTTGACTTGGTCAACATTTTTGGTAAACGGACCCGAATCCGCGATTTGACGGTCCCTGAAAATATGGGACTTGGGCGTATGCCCGGAATCGAATTCCGAGGTCCCAAGTTCGAGAAATGAATTTTTAAAGAAAATTATTTTCTGAAAAATATAAAGGTTTTAGAAAATGAGATTTGATGTGAAACCTGTGATATCGGGCCCGTATTATGGTTCCGGAGCCCGGAACAGGTTCAATATGTCTTATATATGTTATCTGTGAAATTTGGTAAGAAACAAACTTAGTTTCACGTGATTCGGATCAAAATGAAAAATTCAAAGTTTAAGAAGTTTTAAGAAATTTCATTGATTTTGAGGTATAATTCGATGTTTATGATGTTATTTTGGTGGTTTAATTACTCGAATAAGTCTGTAGGATGATTTTTAGGTTGTGTGCATGTTTGGTTTTGAGCCCCGAGGGCTCGGGTGAGTTTCGGATAGGCGTCAGAGTGGTTTTGAGGCTAAAAATATGGTGTGATATTGTTGTTGCTGGTGTCCAGATATTTTTGCCCTATGCGGACGCACTAAAGAGAGTGCGAACGCACAGGGTAAAGTGGGGTCTGGGGGTCAGGGTGGATTTTGAACTGTGCGAACGCACCACAAAGGATGCGAACGCGGAGTGTACCTTAGCAAAACCATGCGAACGCACAGGGGCCAGGGGGGGTGCGAACGCATAGGCCTAGAGGGGACCTGGGGGGGGGGGGGGGGGGGGGGTAATTTACCTTGTCCGAACGCGGCCCTTAGCACGCGAACGCATAGGAAAAACCTGTTAAGCCTGTGTGAACGCGGCCATGTGGTCGCGAACGAATAGATTAATTTCGTCCAGTGATTTTTAATGTCCAAAAACAGAATCCACACGGGAAATTAGCCATTTTTCACAACCCTCTTCTTCTCCAAACCCCATAGACGACTTTTGAAGAGTTCTTCCTCCATAACCTCTTAGGTAAGTGATTCTAACATTGTTTTCTTCCATTTTTCATCAATATCTATTAGATTCTAGGCCTAAAACATGAGTAAATACATCGTGTTTTGGGTAGAGTTAGGGCTTTTTGATTATTTGGGAATTTGACCTCGTTTTGGGGTCAGATTTCAAAACAAATTACATATTCGGGCTCGTGGGGGAATGTGTGATCGGATTTTGGTTCGAACCTCGTGTTTTGACCAAGCGGGCCAGGGGTCAATTTTTGGAATTTTGGGAAGAATGTTGGAAATTCTATAATTAAGCTTTGGAATTGAATTGTTAAGCAATTATTGATGTTATTGAGTCAATTATGTCTAGATACGATTGATTTGGAGTCGGGTTCGAAAGAAAAAGCGGTGCTAGAGGCTTGATTTGGATTCTTGGAGTCGAGGTAAGTGTTTGGCCTAACCTTAGCTTGAGGGAATATGTATCGAGTCTTAATTGCTACGTGTTTATACCATATTCAATGTATAGGTGAGGTGACGAGTACCTATATATTGTTGTCAAGCATGACCGTAAGTCGAATATTATGGATTATATGGTTTCCTTTGATATTTACCGTGTTATGGATTGAACTGCAACTTGGTGGCTATTCTCTTGGTGAAAATTATTAGTTATGAGTACTGTTGAGTAGTTGATCAGTTGAGGAGTACTTTGTTGATTTGTGCAAATGTGTAGGATTGGTTATAGATGTGTCCCTTGCCGGGACGGTATTATTCTTGTTGATTATATCTGTGCATTTAAGGTTTCTTGCTGTTGATTTTTCCTGCAAATTATTGTGTTTATGTTGATATTTATGCACAAGGAGACATTCCGTGCCGAGTGATTATTTATTTATGCAAGAGGGGACATTCCGTGCCGAATGATTATTTATTTATGCACGAGGGAGCATTCAGTGCTGAGTGATTATTTATTTATGCACGAGGGGACATTCCGTGCCGAGTGATTATTTATATATACATGAGGTGACATTCCGTGCCAAGTGATTATTTATTTATGCATGAGGGGACATTCCGTGCCGAGTGACTATTTATTTATGCACGAGGGGACATTCTGTGCCGAGTGATTATTTATTATAGCACGAGGGGACATGTCGTTCCGTCTCTGTTTATTTATTTATTCAGCGTTGTTAATTCTTGCTGTTACCTGATTACTTCAGTTGTTATCTCATTCCGTCATTTCAGTGATTTGCTGCCCCTTTTCCCCAGCCTGTTATTCCCACTTTTGTGCTTAACTGTTGTTTCTTGTCGTACTTCTTTATTATATTATTGAACTGTACATGTATTTGTTATTTGTCGTGTCATAGCCTCGTCACTACTTCGCGGAGGTTAGGCTCGGCACTTACTCAGTACATGGGGTCAGTTGTACAGATGCTACACCTGCACTTCTTTATGTCGTGCAGACTATGGTGCCGGACCCAATAGACATTGATCGAGGTAGTATCCTTCAGTCCACAGGCTACTCTGAGTTAGTCCTGCAGACGTTCGCAGGCCTTGGCGTCACCTCTTATCCCTTCCCTTTTCTGTCTTTTTCATGTATTTCCAAGACAGTTGTACACAATTATTTCAGACCTTTATTTTTAGTAAATCTTAGACTGTCCGTGAGATTGTGATACCTGTTCTGGGGTGTATTTAAGGAAATTTCGTAAGATTTATTATTCGAGTTGTTGAATTTCTTATCTTCCGCTCTTTTAATTATAATTGTTCTAGTTTATCACTGTTATTTCAATTGTCAATAATAAAGAAATAAATGTATAACCGGAACGTTGTCTTGTCTAGCGGGTTCGACGTTAGACGCCATCACGGCCTGAAGGTGGGATTTCGGGTCGTGACAGATAAGTCCCAAAGGCAGATACAAACGTGGAGAAAACAATTATTAGGTGATTTGGGCACTAACTCTCAAAACGACCGACCGGGTCGTTACATGAACCTACTTCATGGGATCTTCAGTCATATAGGTTGGGTTACCACCATCGTTGATATATCTCAGATTGGAAAAAGTCTCAACCCCTCAATATTTCACTTATAAGTCAAAGGATCTGCCAAATCCTCTTTTTACTACACATTATATGTATGAAAAAAATTCTCATCTCTAAGCAATTGCTTATCACATTATGTCTCTAGAAGATGCGCTTACTCTTTCCATTGAAAGATTTATTAGCTTACAATAGCTATTGCACCTTGGCAATCACAATTCATCGACAAAAATGTTGTCGGCTTAATTCCTACTGGAATTTTCACGAAGAGATCGCTTAATCAGCCTCACAACCAAGCATATTCAATACCACAACACTCCACCAAAAGGTGTAAAAGTAACCACTAGTGAGTTTCTATTCATCTGAATCAGTGATTCAATACCATCACTGTATCTTTCTAATACAGTGGAAATCCACATACAGGATACTAACTCATCATACTTCTCACATAACGTATATTATCATCTCAAATCAAATTAAACTTGACTTCCATACAAGTGTCTTTTGAAATATTTAACACATTATTTCCTTTTAGCATCTTTCATATTCAAATACCAAAGTAAAATTTTCTAAATTTAGAATCAACTTTAACTTTTACAGAAATATCTTAAATAGGAAACGGGTCATAATTCAATAATTCTTCCCCTAAATATTTAAGAGACCCAAAGTAAAATACCGTGACCCCCACATTTTCAATAATGCTAAGTTAGGGGGACAATATTTTTCATAACTTATGAGAAGTATTACCAACTTCTCATATATAAGACATTTCATCTTATAAATAACAGCATATAGTTTCAGTCAAACAATTATGTACTGCTACCGTCATTATGTCATCATACACACTTATTTTATGTAAGTAAAAGTACTAGCATATGCGACATTTATTTTAAAATTGTAAAAAACATTAACAAATCATGATTACAATACTCGCTGCCCATAAAAAATAATATTTTTATTTGATGCAATCTCATCATTCTCAAAGAAAATTTTCATTCCAACTTTTTCTAGCACTTCTACATAAACCAAATTTTTCCGAATATTAGAGTTATGGATCACCCAACTAATGCCAATATTTTCTAGAAGTGAGTTTAAAAAGAAATTTTCCATTCTAAGAAATTGAATATCATTCTTCTTGTTCTTCAACTTGGGTGTATGACATAAAATTAGCTTTATTAGCACAAATCTACACAATAGCACAAGAGTCTAACATCCAATCTGTTGCATTACCCATAAGATTCGCTTGAAAAATGATCACAATAATTATATCATCCGCTTAGTCAAATTATTTTTGACATTGCAAGATTATTATTTCTCTCGAATCCACTTCTACATTGAGAAATATATAATGGCTTAGTGTGCCCCCACAAAACAATTATTATTCCCAATAAAGTTTGATCTCAAATAATTAACTCTTATATGAAGAAAAATCACTCATTATTCAACATTCGTCCAAATGACCAAGTGATAAGCAAAGTTTATTTTTAGATCATAAAGTACTTCCACCAAAATGCAATATACTTTGGCTCTCCAATATATATATTGTCACCGCAAGAACCACAAATTTCGTAAGGTTCATATTGACATTTAAAAAATTATTTCAGCGAGGCAAGGGAGGAAAAAAATCGATAATATATATATATATATATATATATATGAGTTCTTTTAGATATATGTATAATGACCATTTTGATAAAGCGAAATTTAAATCACTCAAAAGTTCTTTTATGATCTCTAGCACCATAAGTAAACTGTAAAATGTTGATGCATTATGAAATTAAGTTTGACCACACTCAAGACCAAAGAGAAAATATGCATTCTCTTTCACAATACAAAATTCACATATATAAGAACACACTACAAATCCACTACAACAAATATTGCATAGCCCGAAATAGTACTAAAATTATGCATATTATATATATCTTCTTAAGGCCAAAGTTTATCTGCCTACTAGATTCTCACGAGAATAACCATGAAAGAATAAACGTTTATGCATAACTGACACTTAGATACGATATTACGCAAAAACATATTAAGCGGAAGATATTACCGTCTGTCTTTAAGGTTCACCAGAATTCCATAAGTAGTATTCTCCATAAGAACAAAGTAAAATATTCTTAAGATTGTTGTAAATATTACGAAAAATACTTGATCACGAAACTTGTAGGGAATTCTTCAAATTTTGAGGCATGTCAAGGACAATGTCCTTAAGGATATTTCGCTCACACGATGATATATAAAATTAGGCATATCCTCCAGGATTCAATAAGCTCTTCCAGTTATTAAACTGGGAACAGAACTAGCAGAAAACTCAAGAAAGAAACCCAGCATATAGGAGGAAGAAGATGATTCAGAAATTTGGATTAGAAAGTATATCTTTAGCTCTTCAAAGCATGTTTATATAGGTGTTACTCCAACGGCTAGTTTAACTCTATTAATTGTAAAATAACTTACTAAATAATAAGTATATGTAAATAATATTTCAAAGAGAAAGTTTTCTCAAACCAAGATGGACATTACCTTTTGAGATATCATTAATTTTCCAACAATTCCTATACGCGTGATTTATAATTAAATCATGTTGAAGTATCCTATAGGCATGCTTTCTAAGTTATCTATCTATACTATATTAGAAGCATGAAAGTTCTTAGCGAAATGTTAATCACCTTTTTGCCCTTTAAAAATAGATTTCATACTAGACAAAATAATTTCAATTATTTCCCTCATATTTAGGTATAATCATTAAATTATTTTCCTAACATTTAGGATTCTAAAATCAACTAATATTTCCTTATTTAAATTGTATAAAGTATTTTTAACTCAATCAATCATTATCATCTTGGATTACCTTTTAATAATAACGTGGCCCTTAGCGAAATGTTGTTTACTTTTTTTACCCTTTAAAAATAGATTTCATACTAGACAAAATAGTCATTTCAATTATTTCCTTCATATTTAGGAATAATCATTTAATTATTTTCATAATATTTAGGATTCTAAAATCAACTAAAGTTTACTTATTTAAATTGTATAAAGTATTTTTAACTCAATCAATTATTATTATCTTGGATTACCTTTTAACAATAACGTGCATACAACTAGAACAAATACGTTTATGAGGCTTAATCTACAATAAACATAGGAAATCTATTAAAAATACTTTATCTTTTCCATCACAAAATTAAGTGAACAACCTTTAACTTCTACCTATTCAAGAATTAAATTGTGCTGGCAATCTTTAACTCCAAAATGATTTTTTTTGAAAAGGAGATAGATTTCTTGTATTTTATTGATAAGGTAAAAAGATTCTATGAAAGTTAAAGTGAAAAATATATATTGTGTTAAAATTTAAAGTCTTAAATAATTTTGTTCATCTGGAGTTTAAAATACTTATACCATTATGCATATGAACTATAATTAATTTTCATATTAATTTGAACTCCTTTCCTCAATCAATTTTTTTCCTTACCGATGTGAATAATTTTAAAAGCTACGCTCAACATTAAAAAAAATAATTAAGAAAATAGTTAAAAATACGAGAGAGAGATAGTGGTTGATAAAAGTCAAAAACGCCGATAGTTCTTCAAACACAAAGATTCAAAAATAAAATGTTGATCAGGTATATATCAAGTTAAGAATAGAAAATGCAAGTGACTATACATCATCCACATCAAAGTTAGACATTTAAAAGTTGGAATGTGCTAACACTAAGAATTCGAGTTGTTTGCATTAATTAATTAGCAAAAGAATTCAATTCAATTCTATTACAAATTCATCATATAAGTAAATCATCTTTCAAATTGACACAATGATTTACATAAATTTGCACCCTTAAGAAGGAATCAACGTTGAAAGAACAAAAGTAGAGGAAAATCGATTATGATATAAGTAGTATTAAGTGTTAAATCGCTATTCTATTAACTAAATAGGATCAATATTCGTCATTTAACATACTCTTTTTTTTAATTTTTATTTATTGTATAACTCAAACACGACTATTAATATAATATTTATATGATACTAAAAAAAATTATATTCACTAAAATGAGGCACATGCGTACCTATAAACTAGTAATATAAAAGGCATAAATAAAGTCCGGTAAACATGATGTCTACCTACATCAGACAATAAAAGAAAATCCCCACCCGGATTCCATTAATTCCCCATAAGTGTTTTACAAGAATTATTACATCCTCCAAATGAATACAAATGAATAATAATAATAATAATAATAAACTAACTACGGGCTTAAGCCCTTTTCAGATCCTATAACTTCAGCAGCCTTAGGATTTTAGTCTTGAAACCAGGCCCAAACTCCACCAACCCATGGATGCACAAGATGAGGGATATCCAAGCCTCAAGCCCAATGCCAATCTTGGCCTCAACAATCCAGACTTGACCCAGAAATCATATTGCTATGACTTCTCATTTATTGATCACTCAACTATATGCTGATTAAAATCCTATAGGCAGGTCTTCTAGATGCAATGCAAGAGTTTGGCTCAAGATAGAATCATAACAGTAGACATGTGTATTATGTATATAAGAGTTTATAGGTATATTTTTTGTTCTCTTTAAAACTAACCAGACAGTGACAAGAGTGAAAGAATAAAGAGAGATTTATAGGCATGCCGTTTAGTCTTAAAACTAGCCAAGTTATACACAATCAGAATGCAAACAGGTTATCGATAGTAATTAGGAGCATGTTTCACAACAGGAAGGGAAATCTTATAAGCATGACTTGTAATTGTTAGGGAAAAAGACTATATCAGGCTATATGGATATATTGTCGGTGCAAATAGGAAGATTGCTTAGCCACAAATTTAGATTTTCACATGTAATACAAATGTCAAGAGTCCTATAGGCAAGTTTTCAATCAGAAGATAACTTAAACATAGGCTTCATAGACATCTAAAGGCATGCTTGGAAGGAGAAGAAATTTTATGAAGATGATCCTAATTGGCACAGAGTAATAGAGGTCATACTACTCATTTAGCCAAAGAATCGAACATCAACACGGATACATAGTGTTTATCCAAAAAATCGGATAACAATTGAATTTATACGCGGTTTAAGGATACGCGATATAACTTGATACAAATTAAGAAAGCAGATTAATATTGAAAAGAATAAACGCAAATCACGCAAATCGAACAACCTTGGCCCTCGAGTTCGATCACCCTTGAACCAAGAGATGCCTCAACTGATGTATGAGCATAATAACAAGATGATAAAAGCAAGAAATGACAATATATTGCTTTGCGTTGCGTATTGTGATGTATGTTACAAATGACCAGACCCCCTTTATATAGTAGGAGAGTCCTAATGTTGATACAATTCTATATAAGGTAAAAATTCTCATGTTTGCTAATTAATCGGCCTATCCTTGATAAGTGCCGAGATTTCCACCGTGATCAATAACCGATCGCGGATATTTCGTCCTTCTGTTATTTGCCTCAGAAAATTTTCCTCAATCTCGTCTGATCTCGATTTTGTTCAGTCCGAGGGTCTCAAGCTTAACGATATAACTTCGTACCTCGGTTCGATATAATTCGAGGTCGAACTTTAACCTATCATATTCCAGTCTCAATTAGTCATACAAGAGGCAAACCCGATTTTGACCGTATACAAATAGTTCCCTCGTTTCACGGAGAGGAGATGGCGAGAAACGATATGAATTTCGAATCCCGTCTCGATGGGCCATGACGTAAGCGAAAAACAGTCACTGAGACACCCGACTATGACGTAATCAACAAAATGGTTACCGAAATGCCCCGTCGGTCTAGTTACCAAGGCATTAAATGTGTGTCAGTGCTGGTCGGCCACTGCGTGTTCTGAACCGTCATTAGCAAGCTATAAATACCCTAACTTTGATTCATTCAAAATTTACGTTCAATACTCCTCCTATTCTTGTTCTTCAAAAATTCCTTTGCTCTCCAACTTTTGCACCCAAATTTCTTGAACTTTTAACAAACCGCTAAGTATACCTTCCTAATTTCCCTTTGTTCTGTTCTATAATGGAGAAAACTTCTAAGACTGTCCCGTAAAAGGAGGCCGCCTCTTCATCACGACCCACCGGCGACGGGGCTGTGCAGAACCACAGCCTGAGAGCTCGTTCGTGCAGGGTACCCGAGCATAACTGATTTTAAGATAAAAAAACTTCCTTGGTACCGGGTCGATGTGAGCTGGTCTCGAGGTATATATGTACGATCACTGATTATCTCCTCACCAAGGTCAAAGAATATTGCAACTGGGACAATAAACATGTGGTGGTGCCTTCAGCAGAGGATTCAATCACTACCCACGTGGAAGGTTTTTTAAGTGCTTACACTTACCCCTTCACGTTGGGTCCCTTAGACCCGATCATTGCCTTATGAAAGAGGTACGACGTGACTCTTGATCAGATTTACCGCTCTTTCTGGAGAATAGTAATTCTTCTTCGATTCTTCGTAAACAAAATCGAGGGATGTCACTTCACCCTCGATCATCTTATGCGCATGTACAGTCCCCAACTCTATCGAGGGGGGTTAATCAAGCTTGCTCATCGGTCCAGTAGGTCCCATTTCTCGAGTATAGATGAGGCTCGGAACCGAGGTTGGATGGGCCGTATTGTTCAAATAAAGTCTTCAGATTTGATCCCTGCCGAGGACATGCCATATCCCGAGATATGGAACATGAAACATAAGTACTACTTTGCCTTGAAGATTTAATCTATTGTTTCTCCTCTTATCTCATTTCTTACTAGTGTTTCTTTTGGTATTGTAGTTGTGGCTCAGATGCAGGATGTGGTTCCTCAACTCAACGAGTGGGTCGAGGACCTTGTGTCACAGAGAACATATTCCGAGCGTACTTGGATGGAATTATCGAAGGGTCGATGAGAGGCTCGTAATCATGGTATGTTTCCTGTTCGATAAGGTTTTGACTTTCTCCTTATGCTATCGAATTCTTAAAGGCTCTATTTTCTTTAGTAGGTCTCCCCAAGGATGTTTCTATGAGGCCTCCATCCGAGGATGAGGATGTTCCTCTAGAGTCCCCTGCTCCAAATCAAGGTGACAGAAGAAAATAAAAAGGGCCCCGAGCTCTTTGGACTCGGAGAAGAAAAAACCAAAGAAGAGGCTGGCGCGTAAAGCTAAGGAAAGTACCAGCGACCCTCGATCGAATGATGTTGGCCGAACTACCTAGATCAATTAACACACGTTTAACTCGAGTTTTATTCATGAGTAACGATATTACTAGTGCATCATTATGCGGCTGCATGATTCCTTCCGCATCCTCGTCATTGAAATATAAGGTTCCTTCTGGTATGTAGTCCCGAGTCCGCTTCTCTCTCGTGATTAACACCTTGGTGCATTTTAACATCAGACCTTAGGGAACATCGACCCCTCCGATAATCATATGAATGACGTGTTGAGGTTCTTCTTGCATTTTGTTTATTGGAATCCCTGTTTCTGAAATGATTTTTGGTTCGGTCACTCAGAAACTCCCGAAGGTGCCCGTCGTTGAATAACCGAACTACTTCTTCTATTAACTGCCGGCAATCTTCCGTTCTGTGGCCATGGGTGCCATGATATTTGCACATTTGGTTAGTATTGTTGATACCCAATTTTTCCCTATAATATTTTTTCAAATGCATATACACCTTCAAAACTATGCATTAGCATCAATTGATAGTTTTCCATAATTACAACTTTTTAAAATAAATTTTATTTATATAAATAATTACAAATTGCATCACAAAAGACTTTATAAAAATTTCATGGCTTAATATTGCTATTTATATTTATATTAGGCTCAAATTATTGCACAAAATAGCCACATTTACATATTTGGGTTACAATTGCAATAACTTTACATTTATAGCCCATGCATGCATTATTACATTATTTTACCACAAAATAGCTCATTGTATTTTTTTAATATGGAGTAATTATTTTAAAACATTTCTATGCATGAAAATTATTTTTTATAATCTGTTAATTATTTTACAAAATATTGTTTATCAATTGTTTGGGTATTTAACAAATAACCTTTTATTTTCCAGACCTGACCTCTTTAAAACCAGCCCAAACCCCTTAATAAAACTAGCCCAACCCCCTTAAAGCCCAATCTGCCTACCCGACCCAATAACCCCTCTTCAATCGTGGTCGTTGATCTTTTAGATCAACGGTCCACATTGACCCTTACCATAATTAATCCTAACCTAAGCCCTAAACCCCTCATTCTCTCCAACCCTCCCCTCATCTCTCAACTCTCTCTCAACCTAACCCTAACCTTAATCGCCGTCACCGGCGAGAACCTCACTCCTATGGTGTTTTTGTACCTTCTCCGACCACCCCTGGTCTGCTATACTCCATGACTCTTCGATTTCATGAATCCTTGAGAAGATATCAAGGAAATCCAACATGTCCCGGTTTGACACTTGTTCACCGGCTTATCTCATGCCATTTTCGTTTGTAAGTAAGAATATCTTCTTGTTTTTATTACGAATCCATGGGTTCTAGACCTATTCTATTCACCTCTACTATTTTCCGAAAACCCTAGTTCGATACTGTCGATTCTTCTATGATCTTTATAGATATGAGATGATTAGAATGTTATTAAGTGTTTTCCCTAAAAAATTTCTTGTTTTAGCTAACTATTTCGATTGTAATCACTCTTTCTAAAACTAGGGTTCACCCAAGACTTTTCTTCAAAGATTTTTTCTAAGTTCTCAGTGTTTAGTTAATTTTTTCTTCATCATCTTGACTAATTTTCGCATGAATGTTCAAACCCTAGACGATTCTATGTGATATACTATTTTCTTCAATTTTTGTTTCGATACTTTGTTATTCCTGTGATACCGGTCGTATTAGTTTACTCCATTTTTTGGACTTAAATGCCTTCCCTGTTAAAATCCAGTATTCTTTGGGATTTTTGCCCTAATTGATCTCTATTAGTGATTCGAACCGGCTTTACTTATTTGATTTCTATTTACGGAATCTGAGTAATTCTTTTCAGTAAAATCAGTACTCTTTGAAGATTTTCTTACTGACTATTTCCTATTAATCACCCTGTTAAAATTTGTGTGCTTGATTCTTTCGAGTTCCCTTATTTGTGACATGTTTCCCTCTTTTACTTACCTTAATTAGTCATCCCTGTAGTTTTGGGATTTTTACTGATTCCCTATTTGGTATGATTTGGATTCTTTGCCTTAATTAGACCCTCCTGTTGTTACCGTTAATTGATTACCCCAAATTAAGGGGTCTATTCCATACTCCCACATGGAAATTGATTATGTGATTATTTGATTTCACTTAATTAATTGAATTCTGATTCTCTTTACCTTATTTGTTCTACTCCCTAAGTGCTATATATACACTCTTATTTTACCTCTCAAACACACGAACAGTGGTTCAAAAGAACACACACACAACTCTCTCCCTTCTCTCTCTCTGTTACTTGTGCTCATTGCTTGTCTAGCCGGCTGAAAGCCAAAGGCTATACTGTGGAATTCTACGTACTTTACCTTATGTTTTGCTCTCTTAACTGGTATGTTTCTGTTCTTAATACCATCTCTTCTAGTATGAAGTTTAAATTTATGTGCTCCTTGTTGCTCCATAACTGTTAAACCCATGTCTCTCTCTGCACTGGTTTGAGTGCTTATGTACTTAGTTCCATGTTCTTTCCTGTTTGCTGTCTCGATTAACGTGCTTGAGTTTCACCTTCCCGTGTTTCATTATTTTAATTAGCATGTCCCTTTTAATTGAGTATTCAATATGGTCTTAAAACAACTTGTTTACTTTGTGTCTCCATTGTCCTGTAACCCCAACTAGTATGATTACCTTGTGTGGTTGGATTTCTGTGGCTATTTCTATATTATTCAACATGACTGCCTCTGTATCCAGCCCTATATGTTTAGCCAACATGTTTAGTACAATGCCTAGGCTTTCTTGTCTCTTGTCTTAAGTGTCATTCCTACCCTAGCACTAAGTATGATTGTAAGATCTGAGTGATTCATGTTTAAACCTTAAATCAGTGTGCTTTAGTTAACTCATTCATGCTCTCTGTCCCTATGACTGCCTTCTCTCTTCTTCTTATGTGCTTCTGTTCAAACATCTTGTGTTCCCAACCCCTACTCCCTTATGTGTAACTGTCTGTTCACTTACAATTAATTAGCAGGAGTTGAATCTAGGCAATGTGATGCTTTTATAGTTATCTTGTTGTTTGCTAAACCTGGTTTTCAGCATGTGTTTATTCCTAATATGTTTCTCTAAACTATTGCTATTCCTAAAAATATTTTCACTCCTAAAGATTTTACCTCTATATTGTTTTCAAAAGTCATCTCAACTATGCCAAGCACTCTTAATTCTACTCTTAGACTACTTAAGTTCTGCCCTTCCAGTGTGTGTACTGCCTAGGAATCCATGAGATTCCTCCGAACTCTGGCAAACTGGGGCTGGCCCTTCCACACTGCACAACAACTACTTCTCTTTAAGAAGGATCTTGGAGTGAGAATTTCCCGTGATCCCTGAGGTCCTTAGGGAACTTTGATACACCAGGACACCCTTATTGGACACTATGAGACTTTGGCATCATGGATTGTTTGAAGCCCTGGTATTCCCAGGTTATTTTTGGGCTTATTCAGGCTCTCTATAGCATAGCTTTTATTTATTATGTAATTCATTTATTTATGGTCTGTAATAATAATCCTTGTAAACATATATTGGGGAAATTAGTAAAAGGGGAGGGATTCTTATATAGTTTTTATGGGGAAACTGGGTAGAAATCATGCCTTTAGGTTTATTATGCTAACTTGCATTAGAGATCATGCTTTAGGTTTATTATGCTTATTTGCATCAGAAATCATGCCTTTAGGTTTGTTATGTTTACCTGCATTAGAAATTATGCCTTAGGTCTATTATGTTTACTTGCTTTAGAAATCATGCCTTTAGGATTGTTTGGCATACTAGAAAACATGTTATAGGCACATTGTGTCACTTGTTACGAAATTCTGCTTCTGCATAATCATGACCACCTAGAAATTCTGTTATTCAGTTACCGCTGTAATTTTGCCTAACAAAACGTTCATTCATTATGTGCATTAGAAACCCTGCTTTAGGATTGTACTTGCATTCTCTTTAAAACCATGTCTACATCGCATAAATCAGTAATTACCATGTCTATTAGAGTGTTTAAAAGCAATCCCAAACACTCAGATATCATTTTATAGGGATAAGCGTGCATGAAATCAGTTTCGTAATATTCAACACTTAGACCAACATGTTTATAGGACTTAATAAGTCACTATTTGTTTTAAACTGATTTCCAGAATCCTGATTACATATTTAGACAACATGTTTATAGGATATCTCCGATCCATGCCTAGGCAAGCCTGTAGGTAATTAGAATCTTATAAAAACTGTGAAACTATGCTTTGCTTATTTGTGAATTTCCCAGATTCAACAGATCCTAAAATCAGTAGGCAAACTGATTAGGTTGCTATCACTTCTCCTTGACACAATGTTGCATATTCTCTGCTTGTCATACAATCAAGATATCCTGTTCTAGTACCTTTCTGAAACATCTTAAATTTTGTTGTTTGAGACGTGTTGATTGTCTGCTTATTTGAGGAGGTAAATGTGATCCCCCTTAATTGTTCTTTTATTTGATAGTCCTGATTGTTCTTTTGTTGTCGCTTAGATTTTTCTCCTTTTAAATACCTTAGGAGAGTCTAGAACTGCCTAAAATTAGAGGTCCTAAACACCTCCAGGACCATAAGGAAAGGACGGGTAGTGCACGCATAAAGTTCGTTTAATTAAAACCGCTTATATAACCACTAGAGGGGGGGGGGGGGGGNTTCACAAAATAAGTTTGGCCGGGACCCACCGTTGTTGACCTCGAGGGGTGCCTAACACCTTCCCCTCAAGGTAATTTCAAGTCCTTACCTAATCTCTGGTAACACAAACTGGTTTATATGAGTTATTTGCAATAGGTGCCCTAACGCACCTTAAACCCGTTAGGTGGCGACTCTTCAACATCCGTACCCCTTTCCCAAAAGGAAACGAGTTGTCCCAATGAATGTCGAGACCTTGACTTCTGTTGCGAAGGGGGAAAAAGGGGGTGCGACGGAATGGTGACTCTGTTAGGGATTTTAGGCTTTTACCATAACAAACTGCTTTGTGAATTACTTTGAACATGCCTTTCTTTGTTAATACCTGCGCACCCTTTCCCTTTCCCTTTATGTGAACTCAACTGTTTATTTTCGAGTATTTATTTCCTGAATACGAAACTGTCTTGTTTCGTTGTTTTCCTTCTTAACGTCTTTCGATTATAAATACTATAGTTATTGCTTTTCTAACATGCAAATACATGACAATATGATATTGCATAAATCATGCTCAACATCATACTCCACTCGTGCGTAAACAATCCTATCGCAATGCTTGATGAGTTGTTGTGCCCTTCCAATATATCACCCTTGAAATTCGGAAAGGCTTATTTGCGGTAAAACTAGTCGATCAGCGGTGCAGCCGACGGTTCCGTGCCTTTTCCCCTCAAGTTGTCCACTTGAGGGTACCATTCTAGACCACATAGTAACCTTACTCTTATTATAACTGCGCATGCATCATGGTCACACCTAGTCGGGTTAATATGATGTCCACATAATAACCCTTTAAGACGGGCCTTATCCAAAGTCCACCGGGGTTTCCATAATCCCAACAGACACAACCACGTTTTGTGCATTAATTTTAGAGAACTTAATGCCAATATGCTGATCAGGTGTATATAAATAGTCGAATCAGGTGGGGGAAAAAGGGCCTAACCTTCTCTGTTTGTAGAAAATGAGGCACGAGGTCCCCAGATTCGGCATGGTCAACAACATACCACCACTGCCACTAGACTTGTGGGAGGATCTTTCCTCAAGCGACAAGAAACATGTGAGAAAATACTTGGGAAATTTACCTTCCCTGTTAGACATCCAACCAAACAACATGATGATCAAAGTTGTAACTCTATTCTGGGACCGTGAGAGAGCCGTGTTCCGCTTTGGGGATATAGAAATGACACCACTCCTGAAAGAAATCGGGGGATTTGCTGGAATGCCTTGGGACAACCTTGGGCTATTGATACTAGAGAACCGCACTGGTAAGGGCTTCCTAAAAATGATGGGATTAAAGAAGAATGCCAACTTGGAGTGCTTGAAAAAATCTTATGTACCCTTTGATTACCTGTATACCATACATTCGATGATGAGTTTTCTATCACTTCTCTGGGTCACATCTATCGCAGAGTTTTTGTATTCATTGTATGCTTCTTGGGTCTGATAGTATTCCCAATGAAAAGGGAAAGAATCCACACTAGACTGTCCATGGTCGCCAAGACCTTAATAGAGGGAATTGAGAGACAAACATACACTATAGTGCCTATGATCATAGCCGACATTAATGGGATCTGGACCGCTGTCAAAAAGGGTTCAAGCATTTAGAGGGTTGCAATCTTCTACTGCAATTGTGGTTATTGGAGCATCTTCAAAAGGGTCAATACCGCCAAGAATTTCCTCGAAGGTCTTGGAACGATCATATTTCCTTCCATCACCCTAAGCGGATGACTTACATTCCGGACAGGTTTGCTCAATCGGAAAGTGCAAAAGAATGGGTAGAGTTCTTTGATAATTTGACTGAAGGGCAAGTACAATGGATGTTTGAATGGTTTACCATGGATGAATCCATCATCGGGTCCAGAGACGCTCCTCACTTAGTGGTTATTGGGTTGAGGGGAATACACCCCTATGTTCCCATCAGGGTTATGAGGCAAGCAGGCAGGAAGCAGGTCGTACCAAGGGTTGCAAAGATGAGCCACTTCAGAGCAGACTTTCAAGATGACGACATCCCTTACAGGTGCCAACCTCAGCATATGTGGTACTGCAAGATCATTGTGGATAAGAACACCATCGAGCCAGACAGGTATCACGCTGGGTGTGTACCCTTCTACCCGGTGTGGTTAGAAGACAACCTATATGGGATAGTGAAGCCAGGAACCGGTCGAGGAAATAGGGTCATAGATGAAGATGTCGAGGCCCAAGTCAAATAAAACAGACTGCGCAAAAGGGTTCATGATTCTGAGACTGAACATCGGGAGATACACGAGGAAAATATGAGGGTGATCGAGGAATGGAAGGAAATGGCTATCACCTCCAATAGAAGGTTAGAATATATAGAGAAAGGTTTGGTGGAGCTGGAAGGTAAAATAATAAAGAGGATCGACAACTGCCAGAATGCTGAAGGGAGCGAGGGAGGACATCTGGCTAGAGCCTACCTGCTGCTGGGTCTGCGCGAGCTGGGGAACCTGGTTGATGGAGTTAGAAAGATCGAGTCCGAGGAAGGTCCTCTTGGACCAAGTAGGCTAGATTTATCTTCTTTCTTAAATGTAATAAGGCCAAGTGCCAATAGTGACTTATCTTTATTATCTTAGTGTCATTTTGGGATTCGTCTATTTTTATGTTAATGAAATGAGGCATTAACTGTCGTCTATGTTCTCCAAATCAACTTGTCGCTTGGCCTACCTCGGGCACAACGAGGCTCCCAAATTAGGACGCGAATTTACCTTTCTGCAATATGTGTTTAAATACCGCAAATACTTTTTTCAGAACCCTTACTGACTTGGCTACCTTTTGTTTTTCTTTCTTTATTTTTGATTATTCCCATTCCCCAAAGGTTGGTTCGTGCATACTATCATCATCAGCTTATCACACAAGATCCAGGGGCCCTCCACCTTCTCTTCCCCCTAGTCCACCAAAAGGCAAAGGAAAAGCAAAGATGGAAGATTTGAACAACACCAGAAAAGACAACACCATACATGTTGAACATGCAGAGGCTTCTGATGGTCAGGGTACTCAGGCCCCAAATAATGCAGTTTCACGGCTTGAATAGAAAATACTGAAACTCCAGAGTGAGCTCGAGCATGTCCGGAAAACCTATCCTTCTCACTCAGTGTCCCAGACATAATTCATTCAAACACCCAAAATCCCGCACCACCTCAAAACACACCCAACAAGCGCCCACAAAATCCTCCTGCACCTCACCATTATACAACCCCACCACAAAATCAAACTATCCCTCCACAATACCAGCAAAACACCTACCATACCCCACAAACTACTCCACCAGTCATTCCTGAACCCCAGAACTCCACCAATGATCACCACTATATCCAAACTCCCGGTCACCAAAAAAACCCTATATATGTGGAGACCCTACCTCACTCCACTCAACCCATATCCTATGCACTAGAGTCTGCCAAGAAGGACATTCTCATTAAGAACCTGGCCTATAAACTCAAGAAGTTAACAAGTCGGGTCCAAGGCGTCGAAGGAGGCAAAGGGATAGAAGGTCTGAACTATGAGGACCTATGCATACAGCCAGATGTAGAGCTGCCAAAGGGTTACAAACCTCCTAAGTTCGAAATGTTCGATGGAACAGGTCATCCCAGGGTTCATCCGAAGACTTACTGTGACAAACTTGTAGGGGTAGGAAAAGATGAAAGGATCCGGATGAAGCTTTTTATGAGGAGTCTTACAGGAGATGCTTTGTCATGGTACATCAGCTAGAATCCCAAGAAGTGGGCCAACTGGGTGAGTATGGCGTCTGATTTCATGGACAGATTCAGGTTCAACACAGAAAATGCACCAGATGTCTTCTACATTCAGAATCTTAAGAAGAAACCTACTGAGACCTTCCGCGAGTATGCTACTCGTTGGAGGTCAGAAGCAGTCAAAGTCAGGACAACGCTGGACGAGGAACAAATGAACAAATTCTTTGTCAGGGCACACGATCCTCAATACTATGAGAGGTTAATGTTTATTGAAAACCATAAGTTCTCCGAGATCATCAAACTCGGGGAAAGGATCGATGAGGGCATCAAAAGCGGGATGGTAACAAACTTTGACGCATTGCAGGCCACTAATAAAGCACTACAGTCAGGGGGTATATCGAAGAAGAAGGATTCGGGAACAGTGATGGTCGCCTAAGGACCCAAAAGTCCTCTGGTATATCAAACCTCCCCACTTACATACCAAGCACCTCCACCCACATATAAACCATCACCTCTACCCACGTATCAACCATCACCTCCCAGATATTCCCAACCAGCCACTACTTATCACACCTATAACTCCCAACCATCTCATTTTCAATCACCTCCCACTCGTCAAAACTACCCAAGACCTCGACCTAACTTTGATCGCAGACCACCAAAACAATACACTGCCATTACTGAATCCATTGAACAGTTATATGAAAGGTTGAAGGTTGCTGGTTACGTCACTCCCATCCCTGTTGTGACTACAGAGAACACATCCTAATGGGTCAACCCAAATAAAACTTGTGCATATCGCTCGGGCATGAAAGAGCATACCATTGGCGAATGTCGCACATTGAAAGATAAGTTCCAGACATTGATTGATAACAAAGTCATCCAATCAAAGGAGGCTACTCCTAATGTCCGCAATAACCTCCTCCCAGATCATAGGGGTGAAGGTATCAATGTGATAGAAACAGATGAGGAATGGGATCCGGAAGGATCAATTGGACTTATCAAAGAGGGTGACGATCCTAATAAACCCGTTGTCACACTCAACCCCATCATAGTACAGATAGAGCCGCCAGTGGAGGTCGAGGTAACTGCCTCAGTCCCATTCAAAGTTGAGGTAGCACCACTTGCAACTGCACTTACCCCGTTCGAGGTGGAAGTAGCCGCACCATTTACAGTAACAATATCAACCATATCGCCTTTTGACACCAAGGCTGTACCATGGGATTATGTGGTTGAAGCTAGAAGAAAAGGAAAGACCAAAACGGAAGAATCTGGCACTGCGCAAGGAATGACCAGAACATGAAGTGTCTATACACCCGAGCATTTGGGAGAATCCAACAAGAAGGCTTCTAACAGACCACCCATTATTGAAACATGCCCAGATGACCTATGGAGGAAAGTACAAACAAGGGAGTATTCGGTCATTGATCATCTGAACAAGACTCCTGCTCAGATATCTATCCAGTTGCTGCTGCATAATTCAGAAGTACACATGGATGCTCTCCTAAAGGTGTTGAGTGAAGCGTACGTACCTAACAACATCACCGGCGAATAAATGGCTAATATGGTGGGGCAGGTGCTGGAGAGTCACAAAATCACTTTCCACGAGGACGAGTTGCCACCTGAGGGTCTGAATCACAACAGGGCACTGCATATCACAGTGCAATGTGAAGACAATTTTATTGCTAGGGTTCTGATTTATGGGGGATCCAGTCTCAATATTTTCCCATTGACAACACTGAAGAAGTTGGGCAAAGGGCTATACGAGATACAAGAAGGGACCATGAACGTGAAGGTATTTGACGGGTCTTAGAGAGATACCATCGGGGAAATTAATCTTTGTATGGAGATGGGGCCTACGTGGTTTGATGTCGAGTTTCAAGTGCTGGACATATCTGCATCCTATAATCTATTGTTGAGAAGACCATGGATACACGTCGCTGGGGCTGTGGCATCAACTTTGCATCAGGCAGTGAAGTTTGAGTGGAACCATCAAGAAGTAATTATCCATGGAGATGGGAGCAACCCTATTTACACCCTTCAGAGCATCCCGGTGGTTGATAATAGAAGAAGGATATGTGGAGAAACTTATCATCATATCGAGCGAGTCAACACAATCGACAAAGATAAGTGGTGGGATAGAAAGATAGCAAGCATGATGAATTGGAGAGGGTATGAGCCTGGAAAAGGCCTTGGTAAAAATCTTCAAGGCATCACCAAACCAATATAGCCGAGGCGCCATGGTACCACTTTTTGGCTTGGATACCGATACACCTGGCAAGAATATAGAAACTTGTCACCACCGTGGCGTGGTATGTACTATCCACTTGAGCAACCTATACCGCATTTGAATCAGACTTTCCAACAGACCGACGTCATATGGGGGTCAGAGGAGGAGGAGCCTTGTACAGAAGAACTCCAGTTTCGGGATTACTGAGGTGTGTCGACGCAAAAGAAGCTTCTAAGTTGCTTGAAGAGATACATGATGGTCCGTGCGGCCTGCATATGAATGGGTTTGTCTTGGCCAAGAAAATACTCAAGGCCAGTTATTTATGGATTACCATGGAGACAGATTTCATCCAGTATGTCCAAAAATGCTACCAATGTCAAGTACATGCAGATATGATAAAAGTGCCGCCAATTGAGCTCAACGCAACAAGCTCACCTTGGCCATTCGCCGCCTGAGGAATGGATGTCATTGGTCCAATCGAGCCCACTGCCTCAAATGGGCACCGATTCATCTTGGTAGCTATTGATTACTTCACCAAATGGGTCGAAGCAGCATCTTACAAAGCAGTGACTAAGAAAGTCATGGCACTTTGTCCGCGACCGGATTATTTGTCGGTTCGAAGTTCCGGAATCAATCATCACTGACAATGCCGCCAATCTCAACAGTGATATGATTAAGGCCATGTGCGAGACTTTCAAAATCAAGCACAAGAATTCCACAACATATATACCTCAGATGAATAGGGTCGTAGAAGCCGCCAATAGGAATATCAAGAAGATAATGTGAAAAATGGTAGAAAACCACAAACAATGGCACGAGAAGCTGCCATTCGCTTTATTAGGATACCGCACCACAGTCCGCACATCAACCGGGGCAACTCTCTACTAACTAGTTTATGGTACAGAAGTTGTTATTCCTGCCAAAGTGGAGATTACTTCCTTGAGGATCATACAAGAAGCTGAGCTCAGCGACGCAGAATAGATAAAGAGCCATTCTGAGCATCTAGCCCTCATAGACTGAAAGAGGGTGAATGAAGTATGTCACAGACACCTTTATCAGAACAGAATGTCCAGAGCCTTCAACAAAAGAGTCAAGCCAAGGCAGTTCACACTGGGGTGGTTGGCGTTGAAGAAGATCTTTCCCCATCAGGATGAAGCCAAAGGGAAGTTCTCTCCCAATTGTCAAGGTCCTTACATGGCTCACAGATTATTGACAGGAGGATCCCTCATACTTGCAGAAATGGACGGAGAAGTCTGGCCAAAACCGATCAATTCAGATGCAGTCAAGCGATACTATGTGTAACTGTTTATGTTTTCCAAAAATGATGTAAATTGAACTATGCTCGACCCGATTCTCATTCAAGAGTGGATACGTACGCAGCCCTGTCGGTTCGGTCACAATTCAATAAAGATCCTATTTTTCCCATAACTAGAAACTGTTGCAGAATTTGAGGGCCCTCAAAATTCTGAAGCAAGTTCAGCCAATCACAGCGGGTACAACAGTCAGAAATGTTTGTCCAGCTAACTCGGGCAGAATTTTGAGGAGGATCGTGTCACATTCATCGGTTCATCTAACCAATTTCTCAAAATATTTTTTTTTACTACGTCTTTGAAAACTATGCATGCTTGATTATGAAATAACCATGTTTAGCAAACGCTACCCCCAATGATTTGAACAGGATCTTAAGATTAAGCAAAGCAATCCAAGCAAGCCGACGAAGGCACGAACCGACCTCCCCTTTACAGAATTCACGATTTTTCTTTGGATGCTGGAACGAAGAATATACGTGCCTCGAAGTCACAATCTTCATAACAACCGCGATACCGAAATCTACTACTAGCTAAGAAAATTCTGCTATCATCCGCTGTTTAGTCTATTTTCTCGCATGAGACTAAGCCCTATCCCAAGCCCTGCATGATTCTAATCCATGCCTCTTCTTTGCATACGGCTAAGCATTGTCTTCCATCTCCATGGGACTAAGCCCTATCCCAAATCTTGCATGAGACTAAGCTCTGTCTCCATATCTTTATGGGACTAAGCCCTGTCCCGAATCTTTCATGAGGCTAAACCCTACCTCCATATTCGCATAAGGCTAAGCACTGCCTTCAATCTGCATGGGACTAAGCCCTATCCCGAAACCTTGTATGAGACTAAGCTCTGTCTCCATCTGCATGAGGCTAAGCTATGCCTCCTATTTGCATAAGTCTAAGTACTACCTTACATATGCATGGGACTAAGCCTTGTCCCGAATCTTTCATGAGACTAAGCTCTGTCTCCATCTGCATGAGGCTAAGCTATGCCTCCTATTTGCATAAGTCTAAGTACTACCTTACATATGCATGGGACTAAGCCTTGTCCCGAATCTTTCATGAGACTAAGCTCTGTCTCCACATCCGCATGAGGCTAAGACCAACCTCCATATCTGCATAAGGCTAAGCTCTACCTTCTACTTGCATGAGACTAAGAGCTGTCTCCATTTTCATGAGGCTAAGCCTTGCCTCCATATCTGCATAAGGCTAAGCACTACCTTACATCTGCATGGGACTAAGCCCTGTTCTGAAACCTTGCATGAGACTTAGCTCTGTCTTCATCTGCATGAGGCTAAACCCTGCCTCCATATCAGCATAAGACTAAGCTCTGCCTTCCACTTGCATGAAACTAAGCCCTGTCCCGAAACCTTGTATGAGACTAAGCTCTGTCTCCATCTGCATGAGGCTAAGCTATGCCTCCTATTTGCATAAGGCTAATCATTGCTTTTTTATTTGCCGAGACTAAGCACTGTCTCTCCGTCACTATCTATTTGCTCTTCTTTCGGGCTAAGATCTGCCCTCAACTTCACAAGACTAAGCCTTGTCTTGTTGCTCTTGACATCATATATTTGCATCTCATGGGATAAAATATTTCCAACTTGTCCAAAGGCGTCATTGTCTGAAGGCATCATCCTCATATCCGAAAGACACCATATCATGGCATGAGGATCTCTCATATTTGCATATCATTATTCAAAGGTTTCATGGTTCGGAGGCATCATCTTCATGGCCCGAGAACATCATTTCATGGCCTGCAAATCCTTCATTGAACAACTCAAGGCCCAGGACATCACAGTCTAAGGACGTCATCCTCAACCATCCAAAGACAATTCTCATGGTCTGAAGGGAATCTACATCTTGTTTAAACTTCTGCACAAATATATGCTTGTAGTATCTCTTTACTTGCAGGTGACCCGATAAGCAACCGCTACCCCAATAGGAGCAATCCCGCTCCAGTTCTTTCAAATTAACCCAAACCTGACCGCTCACCATAACCATTTTTCACTTATTCCAAAACCTCGTGTCCGTTCTTGCGATAACTTCATCGGTATATTTCGCCGATGAGCGCAGAACTACACACGGCCTGATTTCGAATCCCTTCTAGATGGGCTATGACGTAAGCAAAAAACAGTCACTGAGACATCCGACTATGACGTAAGCAACAAAATGGTTACCGAAATGCCCCATCAGTCTAGTTAACAAGGCATTAAATGTGTGTCAGTGCTGGTCGGCCACTACGTGTTCTGAACCGTCATTAGCAAGATATAAATACCTTAACTTTGATTCATTCAAACTTTACGTTCAAAACTCTTCCTATTCTTGTTCTTCAAAAATCCCTTTTCTCGTTAACTTTTGCACCCAAATTTCTTGAACTTTTAACAAACCGCTAAGTATACCTTCCTAATTTCCCTTTGTTCTGTTCTATAATGGCGAAAACTTCTAAGACTGTCCCGCAAAAGGAGGCCGCTCTTCATCACGACCCGCCAGTGACGAGGCTGTGCAGAAACACACCCTGAAGAGCTCGTTCCTGCAGGGTGCCCGACTGTAGCAGATTTTAAGATAAAAAAAACTTCCTCGGTACCGGGTCGATGTGAGCTGGTCTCGAGGTATATATGTACGATCACTGATTATATCCTCACCAAGGTCAAAGAATATTGCAAATGATCCAATAAGCATGTGGTGGTGCCTTCAGCTGAGGAGTAAATCACTACCCACGTGGAGGGTTTTTTAAGTTCTTAAACTTACCCCTTCACGTTGGGTCCCTTAGACCCGATCATTGCCTTATGCAAGAGGTACGACGTGACTATTGGTCAAATTCACCCTTCCTTCTGGAGAATAGTAATTCTTCTTTGATTCTTCGTAAACAAAATCGAGGGATCTCACTTCACCCTCGATCATCTTATGTGCCTGTACAGTCCTCGACTCTATCGAGGGGGTTAATCAAGCTTGCTCGTCGGTCCAGTAGGTCTCATTCCTCAAGTATAGATGAGGCTCAGAACAGAGGTTGGATGGGTCTTTTTGTTCGAATAAAGACTTCATATTTTATCCCTACCGAGGACATGCCATTTCCCGAGAAATGGAACATGAAACGTAAGTACTACTTTGCCTTGAAGATTTAATCTATTGTTTCTCCTCTTATCTCATTTATTATCAGTGTTTCTTTTGGTGTTGCAGTTGTGGCTCAGATTCAAGATGTGGTTCCTCAACGCAAGGAATGGGTCGAGGACCTTGTGTCACAGAGAACATATTCCGAGCGTACTTGGATGGAATTATCGAAGGGTCGGTGAGAGGCCCTTAATCATGGTTAGTTTCCTATTTGATAAGGTTTTGACTTTCTCCTTATGCTATTGAATTCTTAAAGGCTCTATTTTCCTTTGTAGGTCTCCCCAAAGATGTTTCTATGAGGCTTCCATTCGAGGATGAGGATGTTCCTCTAGAGTCCCCTGCTCCAAAGCAAGGTGACAGAAGAAAATAAAAAGGGGCCCGAGCTCTTTGGACTCGGAGAAGAAAAAACCAAAGAGGAGGCTAGTGCGTAAAGCTAAGGAAAGTACCAGCGACCCTCGATCGAATGATGTTGGCCGAACTACCTAGATCAATTAACACACGTTTAACTCGAGTTTTATTCATGAGTACAGATATTACCAGTGCATCAGTATGGGGCTGTATGATTCCTTTTGCATCCTCGTTGTTGAAATATAAGGTTCCTTCTGGTATGTAGTCCCTAGTCCGTTTCTCTCTCGTGATTAACACCATGGTGCATTTTAACATCAGACCTTAGGGAACATCGACCCCTCCGATAATCATATGAATGACGTGTTGAGGTTCTTCTTGTGTTTTGTTTATTGGAATCCCTGTTTCTGAAATGATTCTTGGCTCGGTCACTCAGAAACTCCCAAAGGTGCCCGTCGTTGAATAACTGGGCTACTTCTTCTATTAACTACCGACAATCTTCCGTTCTGTGGCCATGGGTGCCATGATATTTTCACATTTGGTTGGTATTGTTGATACCCAATTTTTCCCTATGATATTTTTTCAAATGCATATACACCTTCAAAACTATGCATTAGCATCAATTGATAGTTTTTCATAATTTCTACATTTTTAAATAAATTTTATTTATATAAATAATTACAAATTGCATCACAAAAGACTTTATAACAATTTCATGGCTTAATATTGCTATTTATATTTATATTAGGCTTAAATTATTGCACAAAATAGCTACATTTACATATTTGGGTTACAATTGCAATAACTTTGCAATTATAGCTCATGCATGCATTATTACATTATTTTACCAGAAAATAGCTCATTGTATTTTTTAAATATGGAGTAATTATTATAAAACATTTCTATGCATGAAAATATTTTTTATCAATTGTTTAGGTATTTAACAAATAATCTTTTATTTTTCAGACCTGACCTCTTTAAAACCAGCCCAAACCCCTTAATAAGACTAGCCCAAACTCCTTAAAGCCCAATCTACCTATCCGACCCAATAACCCCTCTTCAATCGTGGTCGTTGATCTTTTAGATCAACGGTCCACATTGACCCTTCCCATAATTAATCCTAACCTAAGCCCTAAACCTGTCATTCTCTCAAACCCCGCCGTCATCGTCTCCCCTCATCTCTCAACTCTCACTCAACCTAACCCTAACCCTAATCGCCATCCGGCGAACCTCACTCCTATGGTGTTTCTATACCTTCTCCGACCATCCCTGGTCTCCTATACTCCATGGCTCTTCGATTTCTTGAATCCATGAGAAGATCTCAAGGAAATCCAACTTGTCCTGGTTTGAAACTTGTTCACCGGCCTATCTCAGGCCATTTTCGTTTGTAAGTAAGAATTTCTTCTTGTTTTTATTACGAATCCATGGGTTCTTGACCTATTCTCTTCACCTCTGCTATTTTCTGAAAAACCTAGTTCGATACTGTCGATTCTTCTCGGATTTTTATAGATCTAAGATGATTCGAGTGTTATTAAGTGTTTTCCCTAAAAAAATCCCTTGTTTTAATTAACTATTTTGATTGTAATCACTCTTTCTAAAACTAGGGTTCACCCCAGACTTTTCTTCAAAGATTTTTTTCTAATTTCTCAGTGTTTAGTTAATTGTTTCTTCATCATCTTGACTAATTTTTGCATGAATGTCCAAACCGTAGACGATTTTGTGTGACATATTGTTTTCTTCAATTTTTGTTTCGATGCTTTGTTATTCCTGTGATACCAGTCGTATTAGTTTACTCCATATTTTGGACTTAAATGTTTTCCCTGTTAAAATCTAGTATTCTTTGGGAATTTTGCCCTAATTGATCTCTATTAGTGTTTCGCACCAGCTTTTCTTGTTAAACCCGGTATTTCTGTGAAGTTTTACTTATTTGATTTCAATTTATGGAATCTGAGTAATTCTTTTCGGTAAAATTAGTACTCTTTGAAGATTTTCTTACCGACTATTTCCTATTAATCACCCTATTAAAATTTGTGTTCTTGATTCTTTCGAGTTTCCTTATTTGTGACCTGTTTCCCTCTTTTACTTGCCTTAATTAGTCATCCGTATAGTTTTGGAATTTTTACTGATTCTCTATTTGGTCTGATTTGGATTCTTTGCCTTAATTAGATCCTCATGTTGTGACCGTTAATTGATTACCCCAAATTAAGGGGTCTATTCCAGACTCCCTCATGGAACTTGATTATGTGATTATTTGATTGCCCTTAATTGATTGAATTCCGATTCTCTTTACCTTATTTGTTCTACTCCCTAATTGCTATATATACACTCTTATTTTACCTCTCAAACACACGAACAGTGGTTCAAAAACACACACACAAAACTCTCTCCCTTCTCTCTCCCTGTTACTTGTGCTCATTGCTTGTCTAGCCGGCTGAAAGTCAAGGCTAGACTGTGGAATTCTACCTACTTTTACCTTCTATTTTTCTCTCTTAACTAGTATATTTCTGTTCTTAATACCATCTCTTCTAGTATGAAGTTTAAATTTATGTGCTCCTTGTTGCTTCATAGCTATTAAACCCATGTCTTTCTCTGCACTGGTTTAATTGCTTATGTACTTAGTTCCATGTTCTTTCTTGTTTGCTGTCTCGATCAGCGTGCTTGAGTTTCACCTTCTCTTGTTTCATTGTTTTAATTAACATGTCCCTTTTACTTGAGTATTTAATATGGTCTTAAAACAACCTGTTTACTTTGTGTCTCCCTTGTCCTGTAACCCCAACTAGTATGATTACCTTGTGTGGTTGGATTTCTGTTGCTCTTTCTGTATTATTCAACATGACTGCCTCTATCCAGACATATGTGTTTATCCAACATGTTTAGTATAATGCCTAGGCTTTCTTGTCTTTTGTCTTAAGTAGCATCCCTACCCTATCACAAAGTATGATTGTAAGATCTGAGTGATTCATGTTTAAACCTTAAATCAATGTGCTTTAGTTAACTCACACCTGCTCTATGTCCCTATGACTGCCTTCTCTCTTCTTCTTATTTTCTTCTGTTCAAACATCTTGTGTTCCCAACCCCTACTCTCTTATGTGTAACTGTTTGTTCACATAGAATTAATTAGCAGGAGTTGAATATGGGCAATGTGATGCTTTTATGGCTATGTTGTTGTTTGCTAAACCTGGTTTTCAGAATGTTTTTTATTCCTAATATGTTTCTCTAAACTATTGCTATTCCTAAAAGTATTTTCACTCCTAAAGATTTTACCTCTATACCGTTTTCAAAAGTCATCTCAACTATGCCAAGCACTCTTACTTCTACTCTTAGACTACTTAAGTTCTGCCCCTCCAGTGTGTGTACTGCCTAGGAATCCATGAGATTCCTCCGAACTCTGGCACACTAGGGCTGGCCCTTCCACACTGCACAAAAACTACTTCTCTTTAAGAAGGATCTTGGAGTGAGCACTGCACGGGATCCCTGAGGTCCTTAGGGAACTTTGACACACCAGGACACCCTTATTGGACACTATAAGACTTTGGCATCCTGGACTGTTTAAAGGCATGGTTTTCCAAGGTTCACTTTGGGCCTATTCAGGCTCCCTAGAGCATAGCTTTTATTTATTATATAATTCATTTATTTATGGTCTTTAATAATAATCCTTGTAAAGAGATATTGGGGAAATTAGTAAAAGGGGAGGGATTCTTATATAAGTTTTGTGGGGAAACCGAGTAGAAATCATGCCTTTAGGTTTATTATGCTTACTTGCATTAGAGATCATGCTTTAGGTTTATTATGCTTATTTGCATCAGAAATCGTGCCTTTAGGTTTGTTATGTTTACCTGAATTAAAAATCATGTCTTAGGTCTATTATGTTTACTTGCTTTATAAATCATGCCTTTAGGGTTGTTTGGCATACTAGAAAACATGTTATAGGCACATTGTGTCACTTGTTACGAAATTTTGCTTCTGCATAATAATGACCACCTAGAAATTTTGTTATTCAGTTACTACTATAATTCTGCCTAACAAAACGTTCATTCATTATGTGCATTAGAAACCCTGCTTTAGGACTGTACTTGCATTCACTTTAAAACCACGTCTAGATCGCATAAATCAGTAATTACCATGTCTATGAGAGTGTATAAAAGAAATCCCAAATACTTAGATATCATGTTATAGGGATAAACGTGCATGAAACCAGTTTCGTAATATTCAGCACCTAGACCAGCATGTTTATAGGACTTAATAAGTTACTGTTTGTTTTAAACTGATATCCAGAATCCTGATTACATTTTTAGACAGCATGTTTATAGGATATCTCCGATCCACGCCTAAGCAAGCCTGTAGGTAATTAGAATCTAATAAAAATTGTGAAACTATGCTTTTCTTATTTGTGAAATGCCCAGATTCAACAGATCTTAAATCCAGTAGGCAAACTGATTAGGTTGCTATCACTTCGCCTTAACACAATACTGCATATTCTCTGCTTGTCATGCTCTTCTAGATATCCTGTTCTAAGACCTTTCTGAAACATCTGAAATTTTGTTGTTTGAGATGTGCTGATTGTCTGCTTATTTGAGGAGGTAAATGTGAGCCCCCTTAACTGTTCTTTTATTTGATAGTCCTAATTGTTCTTTATTGTCGCTTAGATTTTTCTCCTTTTAAATACCTTAGGGGAGTCTAGAACTCCTAAACACCTCAAGGACCATAAGGAAGGGACGAGAAATGCACGCATAGAGTTCGTTTAATTAAAACCGCTTATATAACCACTAGGGGGGGGGGGGTAATTGGGTAGTAAAAGGATATGATGACCCGTGCACTAATGCCACGTGTAACACCTCTAGTTGATGAAGGTTTACCGGGTATTGTACATATGTGATCCTATAGGCTAATAAACTAAGGACTTCCATTATTTTTATACATATGTGTGCTTAGAATGCTTTATTTGTTAAATGACTAATTCACAAAATAAGTTTGGCCGGGACCCACTGTTGTAGACCTCGAGGGGTGCCTAACACCTTCCCCTCAAGGTAATTTCAAGACCTTACCTAATCTCTGGTAACACAAACTGGTTTATATGAGTTATTTGCAATAGGTTCCCTAACGCACCTTAAACCCGTTAGGTGGCGACTCTTCAACTTTCGTACCCCTTTCCCAAAAGGAAACGAATTGTCCCAATGAATTTCGAGACCCTGACTTCCACTGCGAAGGGGGAAAAAGGGGGCGCGACATGTATTTCATTGGGCTAGATCGGTTTGTAAAGGTCGAGGCCATTTGGTATCTTTGATGTGTCTGATAGACAATACGATAGAAGCTGCGTTAACATTAAAGATATATTCAGATAATTGTGGTGCCTCTTTAGGCCCAATAGGCCTGTCGAAGCCATTCTTGTTCATGAACCCTCGAGAGCTCTGGCCTCGGTCATTCCTCCTTTCATTTAATTCAGGATTTCTCCCAGATCCAGTGCTCATACGATCTCCATTCTACGGATAGTACCGATCCCTGTTCAACCTCAGTTCTCGGTCAACGTCCCTCTCTATCAACGCGCCTAATAAGATAAACGGATCCGGAAGGAGCCCCAAGCTATTCGTCTTCGACCTTGATCTTTGATTAATACCGATTGTGCACATCGACCCAAGTAACTCCTGGGTATTCTATGAAATTCTGCTTCGAATGCTGCATAGCCACTGAGCTTCGAACATTGAGTCCTTGGGTGAAAGCTTGAAAAACCCAATCATCAGCGACCGGTGGTAGGTCCATTCGTTCTATTTGGAATCGAGACATGAATTGTCCCAGCATTTTGTTGTCCTTCTGTCTTACCTTGAAAAGGTCCGACTTCCTAGTTTCGACCTTGATGACCCCAACGTGTGCCTTTACAAAAGAACCTGCAAGCATATCAAATGAATCAATAAAATTAGGTGGTAAATTGTGGTACCATATCATAGATCCCTTTGACAAGGTCTCCCCGAATTTCTTTAGCAAGACAGATTTGATCTCGTCATCTTCTAGATCATTCCCTTTTATAACAAATGTGTAAGAGATGACATGCTCGTTCGGGTCAGTCGTTCCATTGTATTTAAGAATCCCGGGGATACGGAACTTCTTGGGAATCGATTTTGGAGCGGCGCTTGGGGGAACAGGTTTTTGCACAAACTTTTTGGAATCCGGACCCTTCAATATTGGTGGTGCCCTCGGGATTTGATCAACCCTGGAGTTATAAGTTTCCACCTTCTTGTCGTTTGCTTTGATCTTCTTTACCTCCGGCTCAACTCATTTTGTTAGTTCTTCCAGCATCTTCGTGATTCTAAGATCAACCCTCGATTCATTCTTATTTGATTTCCTTGAAACTGATTCGACCTTGTGGGAAACTTCCTAGGACGATTCGAGTTAGATCCTGCTCGTTGGGTGATTTTGGTTTTGGAGCTGGTCTATCACTACTTGTTGATCCTGCAACATTTCGAAGATCACCTGCAGGATGATCCCGCCCTCTTCTCCGCCATGTGAGCTTTAAGCGGCTGATCGAACATCCCTACGGATGCTTCTCTCGGGATCGACGTCCAAATTTGCATTGATGGCTACATGTGAGCTGACGTTGATTGGATCTACAACCGGAACACCATCGGGGCCAACTGGAGGTACGTCGTTCCCTGGTGCCATGTTATCATTTTCGTCGTAGTGGCCAAAATCATTGTCCACGTGTAGGGGTGCTGACTGAGAGTTCAACATTTTGATCATGGGATCAATGATACTCCAAAGAACAAGTGTAAAATAGTGTGTGTTATAAAAGATAGTACCAGGTAACCACCATTATCCTTAGCCCCACGGTGGGAACCAAGCCGTTTACCTAAAATGTTGGATAATAATTGAATTTATACGCGATTTCAAGGATACGTGATATAACTTGATACAAATTAAGAAAGCAGATTAATATTGAAATCGACAATAAAATAATAAATGCAAACCACTCAAATCGAACTGCTTTGACCCTTGAGTTTGATCACCCTTTAACCAAGAGATGCGTCAACTGATATATGAACAGAATAACAAGATGATAAAATCTAGAAATGACAATGAATTGCTTTGCGTTGCGTATTGTGATGTGTGTTACGAAACCCCTTTTATATAGTAGGGGAGTCCTACTCTTGATGCAATTCTATATAAGGTTAAAAAATCTCACGATTTGCTAATTAATCAGCCTATCCTTGATACGTGCCGAGATTTCTCCCATGATACAACTGATCGCGGATATTTCGTCCTTCTGTTATTCGGCTCGACAAATTTTCCTCGATCTCGTTTGATATCAATTTTGTTCGGTCCCGGGGTCTCAAGCTTAACAATATAAATTTGTACCTCAGTTCGATATAATTTGAGGTCAAAACTTTAACCTATCATATTTTTTATACCCAATTTTTTCCATATATATTTTAAAAATACATATATACTTTAAAAATAGTGCATGAGCATCAACTAGTATTTTTTCATAATTTTCTGTAATTTTAAAGGATTTTGAATTAATTTATTCCAGTATTTTATTATCTAAATAATTACTAATTGCATCACAAATAATTTTATAATAATTTTATAGACTTATTTTTTATCATTTACATTTATATTGAGCTTTAATCATTCTATGCATAATTATATTTGTATCTTTAGGCTATAATTGCAATAACTTTATAATAATAGCCCGTACATACAGAATTACTTTATTTACGCAAAAAATAACTTTTTATATTTTATAATGTTAAGTAATTATTTTAAATCATTTTCATATACAAATAACATTTTTCATCATTTATTAATTATTTTTATAAATTATTTTATTAATTTAAGTGGGTATTTAAAATATAGCCTTTTTAATTAAATTTTTCGGACCTACCCAATAATCCAATACCCATCACCCCGACCCAACTACCCATACCCGTCCAATAAGCCGCCCCACCTATATCTAATCTTGGCCGTTGATCTCAGAAGATCAACGACCCTAAATCAACCTTCCTTTTTAATATACCAAGACCCAAAACCCTACCTTCATTTCCCGCAACCCGCCGTCCTTGGATACTCTCCTCTCTTCTCTCTCACCTCCTCAAACCTTAGCCCCGCCGTCACACATTCCCTCTTGATTCATGGGATTTTCCTTCGATCCCCTACCTTAATTGGCTTCATCTCTGTACTAGTTATACGATTTTCATGTTACTTGATGTGAATCTCAAGAGACTCGAACCAAATCTGGTTCAAAGTCTCTCATATCTCGATTATTCCGTCTATGTTCACCCCGATACTTGTGAGTACGAATGTTTTCGTATTTTATGGTTTCAAATCTCTGGTTCAAACCAGATTTGGTTCACTTCTGTTTATTTTTCTATGAATCTGGCTATTTCCTGGAAAAATATGCTTAGATCTTGTTAGATCTGAAACGATTTAGTGTTTGTTTGATATTTCCCTTTTAAAATTTTGATATTTATGTTTCTTACCGCTTTTATTATTTTATGATCGATTTTTACCCTAAAACTAGGGTTTTGGTTCTAATGGATTTTTGCAAGAAAATGTTTAACATTTAAAGGTTTCATCTCTGGTTTTGTTATTTTACTTTTCAACTGATTTTTTACTTGCTTTAATTAGTTCATCTATATGTCTATCTCTTAGGGTTACGATTATTTAGTACTGTTTTTGCCGACTTGCCTTTAATTGTGTCAATTAAGTGTTAATTGATTTACTTACCTAAATTGGGGTTTGAAATCAGCTTTTCTTTAGTACCAGTATTTGCTTATTAAGACTTACATGTTCTTACCTTATTTGTGTGATTGATTACTCGTACTACTTTCCTTAACTCCCTTACTGGCTTGATTTTGTGTCCTGATTAATGGAGCCGACTCCTAATTGATTTCTGGACTTATTTCTTACCTTATTTAATCTTATTCTTAAATACTGATTGATTCCGTGTAAGATTTTCTTTAAACTAAGTGGTACTTTACTCAATTCTGTCTTGTTAATTGATTCATGCTGACCTCAATTGATTATTAATTTATTTTCATACCTTATTTGTAGGTGACTAACTCATTACCGTGTTTGTTTTACTACATTGTGAGCTATTTAAACCCCTTCCTTGTTCTGATTCTCAACAACACTTTTACATCCCCTTTTAGAACAACTTTACAACTTTCAAGCTCTCTGTTCTCAAAAACTTAAGCTCTCTCTTTTTCTATTGTTATGATTTCTGCACTATTTGGCTGGCTTGGCCAGATTCTCTGGAACTTAAACTGCTATTGCATTCCTGTTTGTTTTCTTCTCAACTGGTATGCCTTAACTCCTATTATTCTATTCTGTTTTTTGATTAGTCTATTTAAATCTTCAGCATGATTCTGCTTTCGATGTGACTATATGGTCCCATTAGCAATACTGTTAAACTAAGTTATTTCAAATATGTGACCCCTTTCCCTAAGTTAGCTTAATGTTCAAGTCTGTTTCTGAACTTTGCTAGATATTGTAAGGATGTAATCATATGTTTGTGGTCCAGTCTGTTTCTGTCTCTGTGTTTAAGCCATGACTGCTTTAATATCTAGTCTAAACAAATGCCAATCTGCTTGAACTATGTGCTGAACATGGACTCTGTTTGTTTCTTGGCGCAGTCCAGTTTGCAACCATGTAATCTGAATCTGTTTGCTTTCTAAAAATTAAACTATTTTCTAAACTTTCCCCCTTACCCTTTATGCACTGGTTTTCAAACTCCTACTCTTAGCTAATTAGGTTCTCACCATCCCCAGTTTGAGCACTGCCTAGGGTCCTTGAGACTCCTCCAAACTCTGACACATTGGGGCTGGTCTTCCAATCTTTTTATGAACTATTTTTCTGAGTGTGGTTCTGGTGTGAGCATTGACCGGGGTCCTTAAGGCCCTTGGTAACTTTGACACACTAGAAATCTAATTTTATGTGCCATGGATGGATAACTATTATGCTCCAGAGTTCCTATGTTTGAAGGTCTGGTTCCCAGGTTTATGTTGGGCCTATGAAGGCTCCCTATAGTGTAATGGATACTTGATAAGTTGGTATTTTACCAACTTATCTCCTCTTAATACTTAACCTTTTGTATGATTTTGTTGAGAAACTAAGACAATTATTGATGTTTATTGGCATATTTTAGGTATCAAGTGAGTTAGATGTGATGGTGAAGAAATTAGGTGAAAACAAGTCAAAAAGGAGCTAAAATGGACACTTGAAATCTGCCCAGTTAAATACCCTTCGCGAACGCGGAGGTCCAGTGCAAACGCGGAGCTTCAGAAGCTACATCATCGCGAATGCAGTGAACCAAGCAACGCGAAGAGTCATTGTGTCTACAGAGGAGTCAAACCTTTGCGAATGCGTGGAACACACCGCGAATGCGAAGGCTCAGGAACTATAACATCGCGAACGTGGATCTTGGAGATTGAAGACCTTCGCAAACGTGGAGGTATAGTCGCGAACGCAAAGTGTATTTCCTGGGCAGTTCTTGGCAGTTTTGTCTTTTCACATTTTTATCCCCAAAACCATTCTTATACACGACTTGGAAGTTATTTTCAGTATCTTTTGGCATTGTAGAACATAATTTTGTGTATTGAAGACAAGGAAGAACAAGTCTTAAAGCTAAGGTTTGCACACACACTTGGTTTTGAAGATTTCAAGCTTGTGGTTAAGGTTTTCTTACCCATTTATGTTTATTTCTTCATTTCCTTGCTCTGTATTGAATATTTAAGTGTGTAGTATTTATTCCCAATACTTGAATCTTGTTTATGGAAATACTCATATTTAATGTGTGGATTAAATACCTTGTTGTGCTTATGTATTGAATGATTTTTAGTTATTTATGAAGTGAGTTATTGTTATTTTAATTATTCTTGTTCTTTAATGTTTCCAAAGGGATTAACTAACCCTTGGATTCGCCCATTAACTCCGAATTAATTTTGGAAAAGATAATTTGGGGTTGGGAAAGAATAATTAACAAAAACTTGAGGCTTTAACCCTCATTTTATAGATTCTACCTAGGAATAGGATTGAACTACTTGTAGCCAAATCCGGGTGTGAATAATCTCTTAATTGAGTTAGGAATAATTCAATAAGGAAGTCTTGTTAGTCTTCGAAAGAAGCTAACTAAGAATTATTATTCGTGGCTAATAACATGAACTCGCTCACATTTGTAAAATCGTGAAATACGTTGGATCGTTACTTGAGTGTAATTCCAGAAGCATTCATACTTGTTTCCATTGATCATTTTACTTGCTTTCTAGGTTAGTTTATATTTTTGCATTTAGATATAAATATTTTCAAAATCAAAATCTAAGTGTTTGGCACTGCGCATCAGTGATAATTCTCTTACATTCCTAATCGCCTTCATATTGTTCCCTGTGGGATTAGACCCCAACCTTGTTGGGTTATTGTTTGACAATCGACCGCTTACACTATTTTAAGGTGTAATTTGAGCGTATCAAATTTTGGCGCTGTTGTCGGGGAACAATTGGCGTAATTTAGGTTGTTTTAGAAATAAGCATAAGTGCTTTGATCCAAACTTGTGAATATTTGTGTAATTATTTTTCTTACCTTGGTCTATTTTTCTTATTTGTTTCTTGTTTATTTTCTTAATCTTTAAAAAAATAAATATGGCATTATATAATAAAAATTGGTAGAATGGTAGTTGTTCATACTTTGATGACCCTTGTCCTTATTGTGGAGGACCACACTCGTGGAAAAATTGTTTAAATTCTCTCGGGGATGGATTGTGTGCACAATCTCAAACCCATGAGTGGAGTATTTGTGATGGGTGTGGTTGCCAAAATGGTCATTGGTATGATTGTGTATATTTGTCTATTCCGTCCCCAAACCCCCGCTATGATGATTCTACTTTTTGTGATGAAAATTTTAGGGGTGAAGAAGTGGAGGAAATTGAGCATGGTAGAAATGGAGAGTTCAAGCTCATGTTGGAGTGCTTACTTAAAGAAGGAAACCATGAGCAAAATGCCTTGGAAGAGCTTTTGGAGAATAGTCTCCAAAATGAATTGGCACTTGAAAGGTTGAACTCACAAATGGATGAAATGATTGAAGCTTCAAGGGTTCAAAAACCCTTGGAGGTGAGTGATAGCCAAGAACCTTCCTTGGATGTTGAAGTTGAAAATTCTTCCTTGGAACTTGAACAAAGCCAAGAAGAACTCTCAAATGCTCAAAATGAGAGGATGATGCTCATGTTGGAGGCTATTCTTGAAAATGAGGAAAAGCACAACTTTGCACTCGAGTACTTAAAACATGAAGTGACTCAAAATGATGAGCACATCCGCACTTTGGAGGATCAAATGCAAGCATTGATGGAGGCTCATTATGCCTCTCAAGTTGAAAGTGTGGATGGAAGCCAAAAAGAGTCCAACTCCGAGGATGAAAGTGCGCTTTACTTTGAGGAATAAAGAATTGAACATCCGCCAACCGACTCCATGAGTGTTTGTGATGCCGGGTAAAATATGGAACTAGAGTCAGCCGGGGTGATGGACAATATTGTTGAAATTGACTCTAGTCTAGGGAAAAAAGAGGATGTCAAAATCTGAGGAAAAGTGCAAGTTGGAGGTTTGAAGTCACATTCCAAGCATTTTTCAACATTGGAATTCTGCGGTGATATGGAAATTGAGCTACCCGAATCAATGGAAGATTGCGAGGAGGAAAAATTCATACCATACATCCTACAATTTGAGGAAGCAAGAAAGCAAAATGACATACCTCACATGAAAGCCAAGAAGTGCAAAATGAAAAATTTAAGGCTTGGCTTGATCATCTACTTACTACCCCCCATCGCCCGTGGCCACAAGCTTCATTGCAAGCTAGGTGCCCAATTCATATCATCCAAGTGGCAAGAAAAGTGGTAAAATTGACTTGCGTCGTGCCACGACGTTAAATGTGGCGCTTGGTGGGAGGCAATTGTCACGACCCAAATTTCCCTCTGTTGGGTATCGTGATGGCACCTAGTCTTAGGGACTAGGTAAGCCTAACATTTTCACCGAACAAAAACAATAATAAAGGAAATATAACAGTCTCGATATAGAAATCTTGACAGAGTTTACAATTTCCCAAAAATCGGTGAAATACAAGTCATAAGCTCTACGAATTTAGTCAAACCTCTAATTACCACTGTTCAAAATGAATACAACAGGGTATGAATAATAAATACAGGAAGGTGACTCCGAAGCCTGCGAACGCAGCAGCAGGTTACCTTGAGTCTCCTCGTCAAAGATCCTCGCAGCTAATAACAACAATTACCTAGATCTACACACAAAAATACGCAGAAGTGTAGTATGAGCACAACACAACGGTGCCCAGTAAGTATCAATACTAACCTCGATGAAGTAGTGAAGAGGACTAGTCAAGACACCACTGGTCTAAAGTAAAAAGGCATAAATATAAAGATGACCGAAACATAATATCTAAATATTTTTCGATAAAATTATCGGTATGATAGAACTATTACGGAAGAAACTTCAGCAAATAAATCAACGGACAGCACAATAGTAATACGCAAAGAAGATGGAAAGAATGCAAGCCAAATGTCGGGAATCACAACCCAATAAAACACTAGCAACTCAGCACTGCATCAATTTATTCATATCAGGCCTTAGCCAATAACTCAATAAAACTGGTCAAACCTTCAAGTGAAAAACCTTTAAATCGTGAGTCTATATCGAAAGCTTTAAAGGTATAATCATTTCAGAATATAGAACTCTTCTTTGAAATATACTTTCTCTGAATGTATATTTATATATTTTTATAAGGAGAAATCTTTAAAACACAGTTCTTTCAAAATACGTGGTGTTTGAATATACTTTCCCAGTAACTGCTTTTTCAAATATCATTTTTCTGCAAGACAAATACTTTCCAATATATATATATATATATATATATATATATATATATATATATATCTTTCGATCCAAATCTCCTCAATGATAAAACCACCGGAACTTAGTCCGTAACTCAGAATTTGTCATGCAATGCAGTACAGGGGGAAAGCTCTTGGAATACGTCCGTAGTCCCAATTTAAATATGCGATGCAGTACAGGGGGAAAGCTCCGAGAATCTCGTCTGTAGTCCTAATTTAAATATGCAATGCAGTACAGGGGGAAAGCTCCGGGAATACGTCCGTAGTCCCAATTTAAATATGCAATGCAGCCACTGAGGAAAACAACTAGAATGCGACAGAAACAGCATACATTGCAACAACAAGCGCAAAATCAACAAAGACAGAATGCAAGGTGCGATGAACAAATCAATACAAATACTTGAATCACAAGTATGGTAAAAACTCACTCATAAGAAGTAGTCATTGAAGGAATGCCAAGCACAACGAGAAACATCATAACGATGAGAAAACAAGGCAAATGTAGCAACGATTCTATACATTCAAGTTCACAACCAAAGAAATCAAATCATCCCGGCAAGGGAAGCAGCTATAACCAATCTCACTTAGACAATTAGCTTCACAGAAAAAACTCAGCTTGAACAATGCTCAGTAATTGGCAACACCAAGGAAATACCATCAACATAGACGATTATCAACAAAACCTAAGTAGCACTGAAGGGAAACTCATAGAAATCGCAATGTACGACTCACAGGCATGCTTGACACCAACGTATAGATATTCCAATTACTGCTAAACAAATATAGGGCAAGTAATACTAATTCTAGTCAATTAGGCAGTTTATGAAGAAAATATAGCATGCTAGTAAAGGAGGTAAAAATACTCAAGTAAGTCAATCAAGATCAAATAGCCAACGAAGGAATCCAAAAACAAGTAATTCTAATTTAAGAAAGAAAGGATGGAATTAACAACCAATGATTCAAATGTAACAATTACATCTCATTCACAGGTAGCATAAGAACCTATGAATCCTAAAAGGACAATCTATTAGCAAATAAGTCCGAGTATGCACTCGTCACCTCGCATACATGGACTACGATCAACAAAGAATACACAATCCTAGGGGTAGTTCCCCCACACAAGGTTAGGCAAGATACTTACCTCAAAGACGACAACCGGATACTCAAAAGTGAACTTCTCCGGCGGAAAGACCTCCGGACGGCTCAAAATCAACTAAAACAACTTCAAAATACAAATAACACGTATGAGGAATGATCCCGAATAATAAAGTTCCAATCTTTACAAAATTATGAAAATCGACCCAAAAGTCGACCCTCGGGCCCGCAACTCGGAACCCGACAAATTTTACAAATTTCGATTACCCATTCTGATACGAGTTCACCTATACCAAAATTTATCCAATTCCGATAACATTTGGTCTTTCAAATCATGATTTTACATTTTAGAAGTTTTCTTTCAAAATCCACAATTCGCTCAACCCAAAACACAAATTAAATGATAAAAACAAGAACTAATTCATGAAATATAATTAATTATAGTGGAAGAACACTTACCCATTCGATTTGTGTGAAAAAACTCACAAAGAATCGCCCAAAACCGAGTTCTAGAAGTCAAAATATGTCAAAAATGGTGAAACCCCGATTTTTGGTAACTTATATTCTGCCCAGGCGTGTAATGAATCGCGTTCGCGGAATATGGTTTGCGATCGCGGAGAGGAAAGAGGAAAACTGCCCAGGTATTTCATTTTGTTCAATGCGATTGTGGGCCAATTATTGCGATCGCATAGAAGAAGAAATGGCCACTGCCCAAAATAGCATTGTGCGATCGCGATTGTGAAGATGCGACCGCGAAGAAGAGGGAAATATACTTCTGCGATCGCGAACGTGTGTATGCGATCGCGTAGAGTGAAGTCTACAAAGCTTGTGCGATCGCGAAGTAGACTATGCGATCGCGGTTAAGAAAAACTGGGCTTCTCAAAGAGACACTATGCAATCGCGACTACTCTTATGCGATCGCATAGAAGGAAACCAGAAGGCAAATTTCAGCTGTTCAAAAATAAGGAAAATGGACCTGACACCCATCCGAAACACACCCGAGGCCCCCGGGACCTCGTCCAACCACACACACAAGTCATACAACCTAACACGGACTCGCTCGAGGTTTCAAAACACATAAAATAACACTAAAACAACGGATCAAACCAAAATCCAAACTTATAAATTTTCAAAACTTCTGATATCAAGACTCGCATCGAAACCTATCAATACAACCCGGACTGACGTGAAATTTTGCAGACAAGTCCCAAATGACACAACGGACCTACAGCCACTCTAGAAATTCCATTTCCGAGCCCGATATCAAAATTTCACCTATCGCCCGATCACCGAAATTTTAACTTTCGCCAAATTACCTCAAATCACTCTACGGACCTCTAAATCCAATTTCGGACACGCGCCTAAGTTCAAAATTATCATACGAAGCTGTTGACATTAACCAAAACTCATTACGAGGCCGTTTACATAAAAGTCAAACCTCTGGTCAACTTCCATCTCTTAAGCTTCTAAAACTGAAAGTTTTCTTCCAATTCGACTCCGGATTATCCGGTAACTGAATCTAACCACACACACAGGTCGATACACACAATGTGAAGCTGTCCAAGACCTTACGCCACCGAACGGAGCTTAAATTATCAAAATGACTGGTCGGGTCATTACAACAACCCATCGTTTTTCAAAACTTTTGGTCGTTTTTGAAATTTTCTTTTTCAGATTAGCTTAGTATATTATTTTAAACTAATCTTCCAAGTTTTACATTTTTTGAAGTTGTTTTGAGCAGGTTGCATGATCCGGAAATTCCAAACCAGTAGCTGTAACTGGTGGAAAAATGCAAAAGTAATTACCCTTCGCGTTCGCGGATGTTGACCGTGTTCACCACCTGTTGACCAAACTTTTACACTGTGTGTTCGCGCGTAGCCCACCGCGTTCGCGACCTTGAGTCCAGTTAGCCCTTCGCGTACACACTTTGCACTCGCGAACGCGTAGGGTCAGGTGTGTTAAATTGTTAAAATGTTTCTGGAACAGGCACTTTCCCCCTTTTACTCAAACAACAATTATTTTTTCACTCCCATGACCCCCAAATAATTCAACTTGTCCTTATTCTTTAAGTTAGTGCAATTTTCCATCTCCTCCTGAAAGGTATGCATTTTAATCTCTTGTCTTCAACTGCTCATACTCTCTTTGTGTACAACAATGGAAGAACAACTCTTATTTTTCTTTTATGACTAGGGTTCAAAGTTTGAATTTTAATTTTCAATCTTGTGTGTAAAAATTGTTATGCTTGCTGGGTGAGGCTGGTTGAGTGTTGTGTGTGATTACCATGGGAAAATTGTGGGCGTTTATGTGCATTATTGTAAAAAAAATCAGAATTTTTTTTGCCCACATACTGTTCGAGGAAACGCCTCAGAGAATTCTGGGTTTGGTTTGTGAAATTGACCTTCGCGAACGCGGTGGTCTGCCCGCGAACGCGAAGGCCAAAAGCTGGGCCAACAAAAAAATTGACCTTCGCGAACGTATTGGTCTGCTGCGAACGCGAAGGCCAAAATGCTGAGAAAAATTATTTACTCTTCGCGAACGCACTGGGCCTGATGCGAATTCGAAGAGTAAATCCCTGGCAGTCTCATTTTGGCGAAAAATAATAACTTCACCCAGCTCTACCCGGGACCTTTTTCGCCCATTTCTTTGGCCTAAATACTTTCTAATACATTGTTTAAGTGTCCATGTAAGATTTTAACATTGTTGATCTATTTTGTAGATATTTTGGGCATAAAATGGATCCGGCGCAACATGAAATTGAACCCGAACATGTCTCCGAAGTGCAACAAGAAGAACCATATGACCATGATCGGTTTCTGTCTGCAGAATGTGAGCGCAAGTATGATGATCTTCTGTCAAAGACAATTGTCAGGGAAAGAGACATCAACCTGGACAAGGTTGAAGCTAAGATGCTGGGGTTCTACTCAAGGTTGGTGGAGAGCGGATGGATGTGTTTTGCTCCGCAACCAAATGAGGCACACACAGTAGTGATGGAATTCTATGCTAATGCCGACTTTCAAGGAACATTGGTCACTACTGTGCGGGGTGTGCCGGTCCACTTTAGCCTGTAGCTGATCAATGACATTTATGGCCTCCCCAATGCCGACAATGAGGTCTACAGAAACAAAGCTAAAGCAGAGGGAACCCAGTGGTTGGTGGATAAATTACATGATGGGGTGACCCCGAATTGGCTTATAGTGCACAAAGGAGTGAACTCACATGACTTCACTGCAGAGGCAAAGACATGGCTATCCATTATCTGTGCCAGAGTCATACCTTCCACACATGACACTGATGTGACGCCAGAGAGGGCTCTGATCATTGCTTCTATCATGGATGGGCTACCAGTGAACTTGGGGGAGCACATTGTTCGAGAAATTGAAGAAGCCACCCATGGGAGATCGAGGAGCTTATTCTTCCCATCCTTGATTACTCGGATGTGTTATGATGCTGGGGTTTTGAAATGCCCCAATGATGTTGATAAAGGCCCGGGTAAGCTGATGATCCACCCTTTGCTGAAGAGGGGACCCAGTGACAAGCAGAAAAATAGGAGGATTGATGTTGCATCCTGTTCTTTTGGCCAGTTCCAGGAGACAACCATTGATCCTGCCGGGTCCTTTGCACCTGTCTCAAGGCCATTTGATCCCATGGGACCACTCCAGTCAGGCCCGTACACCATGTGTCACCTGTCCAGCCAGATTTATGGAGTAGATGCACAGATTAAGGCGCTTGTAGCTGGCCTTCCTACTGGCCCACCTGGGGCTAGCACATCTACTGCCACTGCTGCTCCAACATCCCTGGATGACGTGATCAAAGAGCAGAAAGTAATTACGGGCAAGATGGAGTCCATGAGCAACATGCTGGAGAATATGAGTCGCATGCAAGGGAATATTGAGAAGAGGCAAAGAAAGTTCAAAGATCATGAGAAGAAAAAAAGTAAATTCTTGAACAAGATGATGGACAAGTTGAGATCATTATGCAGTTCAAATGCCTCAGATGACGATGATGATGAGGAGGAGCTCATAGTTCCCACCACCTCCAGCTCCGAGTGATACACTTTCAGAGAGCGCCTCCTTCATTTTATCTTATTTTGTTGAGTTGCATTGGGGACAATGCAACACCTTTGGTTGGGGGTGGTTCCTATGTGATAGATGTTGGTGGTAGATATTTGTGAAGCATGAAAATTGTATTTTTGTGAACTTGTATGGATTAGTTGACATTGTTAATTTATTAGAAATATTTTGTTAAATTAGTTCTTTTTTTATTATTTGTGTATTTTGGTTTTTATTTTTATCTATATAGTAGCATTAATGAAAACTCCTTGGTTTTTTGTTTCTACCACGGTTCTTTTCCAAGGAAATTATTTGTGTTGAACCGGGTGACTTTTCCCTATGATGGATAGCATGAAAACTTTCTTAAGGTATTAGTCTTGTTTAGTTCTATTTTTTTTAGAAAGTAAATTTTCTTTTTTTAGTAGATAGTTTAGTAGCTAGTTGTGAATAAATTGGTTTTTGGGGTGTAATCTTGTGCCCATAAGCCAACGTGTGACTTGTTTGGTACCAATATAATTTAAACCTTGGCATATGAGTTTTGGATCTTTAAAAAAAATATAAAGAGAAAAATGATGAAAATGAATGATTAAAGTAATATTCCTTGTTGTGATTTTTAGATTCTAATTTTGGCTCTTTGATTCACTAAATAGCTTTTTAGGCTACATGTGACTTCCTTGAGTTTCATTGGATTTTGGATTTGTGTTCCATTTGAGTTTTCATGTGCCATGTGTGGTGAGTTTTAATTGTAAAGTTCTTTTGCATCACTTGTAGTCTAGAACTTTCCCGGAATGTGCTTCAAGGTGGAATCGTAGATTTACTTGGTTTGAAAAATGATATTAGGCCTTCCTTGGACCATTTTTTGTGCCTAAATTTCCTACCCATGAATATTTTCCCTAGTCAACCCTTTTGAGTCTTTTTAATTTTTTATTTGGCAACCATGTTACAAACTATGGAAACATACTTCCCTGATTAATTTAAAGTATGAATATAGGCTAAAAGCCTAAGTTTGGGGGTGGAGGTTGGAAAAGTTGTAATATGGAGGCTTCTCAAAAAGTGAAAAGTGTTGTACATATATATATATATATATATATATATATAAAAGTATGAATAAATGGAAGACTAGGTGATATAAAAAAAAAGAGAAAAGAGAAGAAAGGGTGGAAAAATTCTTGAAGGAAGTGGACTTTGATTGTTGAAAAAGTGTAGTGCTTAGGGAGGTTTTGAGTCACTATTACCAAATTGTGCCATACCTTAACCAAAAGCCTAAACTACAACCCTTTAAGTCCTAGTTGATTTTGAACCAAGTATGTCTACGTTAGTGGAAAAATACATTAAGGGCAAGCCTATGGTACTACTTGTGTGCATTTGAATATCTTTGTGAGAGAGAGAGTTGAGTCTTTCCATTTGACATCCCATTTATGTTTTGAATTGCAATTTATGAGTTTGGGATTCTCTCCTAAAAGTGTGAGGGCACATGAGACTCGAGTTGTGAATTTAATCTTATTTTCAATTGGAAGGAATGAGCGAGGGAAGACAATTGTGATAGAGAGGCAAATTTTGAATCTCTAGTGTCATGACTTGGTTGTTACTTTAGTTGAGGTGGTGTTTAAGATTTTGAAAATGAAATAAAATGTGCAAAAAGTAGTTATTCATATGCCTTGGATTAAATGTTGGTACCAACCGAAGTCACTAGGTTGTGCTTAAATTGACCCTTGTTGACTTGAAATAATATTTGGTATGCCATTGAGCTTAAGTGATCATATTCTTTTTGGATATTCTTAGTTTTTGAATTGCTTGAGGTCAAGCAATAGTTTAAGTTTGGGGGTTTGATAAGTTGGTATTTTACCAACTTATCTCCTCTTAATACTTAACCTTTTGTATGATTTTGTTGAGAAACTAAGACAATTATTGATGTTTATTGGCCTATTTTAGGTATCAAGTGAGTTAGATGTGATGGTGAAGAAATTAGGTGAAAACAAGTCAAAAAGGAGCTAAAATGGACACTTGAAATCTGCCCAGTTAAATACCCTTCGCGAACGCGGAGGTCCAGTGCAAACGCGGAGCTTCAGAAGCTACATCATCGCGAATGCAGTGAACCAAGCGCGAACGTGAAGAGTCATTGTGTCTGCTGAAGAGTCAAACCTTCGCGAACGCGTGGAACACACCGCGAACGTGAAGGCTCGGGAACTATAACATCGCGAATGCGTGAAGGTAATCGCAAACGCGGAGCTTGGAGATTGAAGACCTTCGCGAACGCGAAGGTATAGTCGCGAACGCAAAGTGTATTTCCTAGGCAGTCCTTGGCAGTTTTGTCTTTTCACGTTTTTATCCCCAAAACTATTCTTATACACGACTTGGCAGATATTTTCATTATCTTTTGACATTGTAAAACATAATTTTGTGTCTTGAAGACAAGGAAGAACAAGTCTTAAAGCTAGGGTTTGCACACACACTTGGGTTTTGAAGATTTCAAGCTTGTGGTTAAGGTTTTCTTACCCATTTATGTTTATTTCTTTATTTCCTTGCTTTGTATTGAATATTTAAGTGTGTAGTATTTATTCCCAATACTTGAATCTTGTTTATGGAAATACTCATATTTAAAGTGTGGATTAAATACCTTGTTGTGCTTATGTATTGAATGATTTTTAGTTATTTATGAAGTGAGTTATTGTTATTTTAATTATTCTTGTTCTTTAATGTTTCCAAAGGGATTANGTAGCCAAATCCGAGTGTGCATAATCTCTTAATTGAGTTAGGAATAATTCAATTAGGAAGTCTTGTTAGTCTTCGGAAGAAGCTAACTAAGAATTATTATCCGTGGCTAATTAACATGAACTCGCTCATATTTGTAAAATCGTGAAATACATTGGACTGTTACTTGAATGTAATTCCAGAAGCATTCATACTTGTCGCCATTGATAATTTTACTTGCTTTCTAGGTTAGTTTATATTTTTGCATTTAGATCTAAATATTTTCAAAATCAAAATCTAAGTGTTTGGCATTGCGCGATAAGTGATAATTCTCTTACATTCCTAATCGCCTTCATATTGTTCTCTGTGGGATTCGACCCCAACCTTGTTGGGTTATTATATTTGACAATCGACCTCTTACACTATTTTAAGGTGTAATTTGAGCGTATCAATACTATTATGTAATTTATTCATTCTGGGTTGTAATAATTTCTGTAATAACATATTTGGGGTTTATTAGTAAAAACATGAGGTTTTCTTTATATCTTTGTCAAACTTGGGTAGAAATCCCGCCTATAGGTTTAATTATGTCGATTGAACCATGTAAATGCTATACTTGTTTAGAGATCTTGCCTATAGGAATTTTCCCGATTTTGTATTTCTATATTTCTGCATACTAGAGATCTTGCTCATAGGCTTTTCGTTAATTCTGCATTAGCAATCCTGTTCATAGGATCCACACATATTTTAACTCAACGTGCATTAGTGATCATGCCTATAGGATTCTGCTTGAAATAATAACCTTTCCTGGCAATCTGCTTAAAATTCTGCCCACATACATTTATAGATATTATGCTTATAGGGTGAAATTAATCTCAAAACCAGAAATCATGCTTATAGGATTTAAAGATAATAGATATCATGTCTATAGGAATTTAAATCAACCAACACTTAGAAATCATGCCTATAGGAGTTTAAATCAATTATGCAATTAGAAAGCATGCCTATAGGATCTAAAGGGATAAAAAAAACTTGTCTTTGTGAGTTAAAATTAGTAGTTCACTTAGAAACCATGTCATAGGTTTATAATTAATAAACTCATAGAAACCATGCCTATAGGGCTCCGTTAATCAGTTCTGAGTTCGACCAATTCTGGTTATCACTTAAGCAAATCTGTAGGAGTTGCTAATGATTCTGGGCCTAAAAATTGTGATATCTTGCTGCCTGGGAGTGCCCAGATTCATGCTTACAAAAATCAGTAGGCAAACTAATAGGTCTCGATGCTCGCCTTAATAAAAATGCTTCTTTATATTCTGTTCTGCTCATCTAGATATCCTGCCTATAGGATTCTAAAATTAACAAAGTTTGGTGATTCAATTGCGTGCATTTGTTGTCTACTTGTGGAGGTCAATGTGAGCCCTTATTTGTCTCTTACATGAAAGTCCTATCTGTATTTTGTTTGTCTCTTGGATTTCTCATTTTTAAGCAACATAGGTCAGTCTAGAACCACCCTAAATAGAGGTCCTAAATACCTCTAGGACCATAGGTAAGGAACGGGTAGTGCATGCACAAGGAACGAGTTAGAAGCTATTAGAATTTCTTAGGTAACAACTGAAAGATAGTAATTGGGTAGTAAAGGAGATGATGACCCGTGCGCTAATACTATGAGTAACACCCCAACTCAGGAAAGTTTCAAAGTATTGCATGGAATGATCCTATAGGCTAAAAAACCTAGGACCCCCTTTAATTATGTTTAAAGTAATTTGTATTTGTCCTGTTTTATTTCTCTTTTAGACTAATTCGCTTAATTAAGTTCGGCCGGGACCCGCCGTTGTGGACCTCGAGGGGTTCCTAACACCTTCCCCTCAAGGTAATTTCGAGCCCTTACCCGATCTCCGGTGATGCAAACCGGTTTCATGAGTTAATTACTCTAGGTGCCTTAACGCACCTTAATCCATTAGGTGGCGACTCTTCAAATCCCTTACCCCATCCCAAAAGGAAGGGAGTTGTCTCAGAAACGTCGAAACCTGATTTCGCGAGGAAAAGTGAGCGCGACAATATTCCAGTCACGATTAATCATACACGAGGCGAACTCGATTTTGACTGTATACACATAGGCATAAGGCTTAAATGTAAACCTCAGCCATTGGATTAAGTGGACAAGTAGTTGTGCTCAATATTCTGTAGACATATTTTCTACTAATGCAGATAAGTACATGAATTCATAAAGCCATGGATATCAATAATTATGCTCTAGTATACACGTAGAACAAGCAACTTTTTGAGGAAAGAGTACATACTAGTAGAGTTTCTTTAGATTTACAGTTGTACGTGAAGTTTTCAGAATAAGCTTTAAAGCTAACAAGGGATCAATCTAACGGGAAGTGCACAAGAAGATCCTTCAACGAGTAGAGTATGCAAGCACAAACAAATCTAAGAAAGAACATACTAGGAATTTGATGCATGTTCATACACTTTTAGCTTTATTCACAATCTATTTAAGTCACATAAGAAACCAATTATTTCACGAAATCCAAACACGCATCCTCAGAATGAGAAGAAGAACTAGGGTTTCCCTATAGGCATGCTTTTCTGTTGAAGAGTTCATAGAGTCACGAGTAGAAGATGAGAGAACCAAGAACTCAGGTTAAACATAGAGGGAATGAATCTACATAAATGAGAATATAATGTATATATAGTGGAATCGTGTGATTAAACAGTAAATAGATATTCTTTCAAAGAAAAAGCTCTAGCTTATTTTTGGAAGAGCACTTTAACTGATAACAAATCATCTTTTGAGATGAATAGAACATCACGATGCTTCTATATTTCTCAAGTCAAATAATACTAATGTTTTATCAGAGAATTGGCTGTATTCTCTTCGCACTCAGAAGAAAAATAATATATTATTTATAACTATGATGAATGTGAAATGAAGAGTCGTACAACTTTCTCCTTGGAGTCACTGTTGTTTGATTTCAGTTATTCCTAGACAATGTAAATGACTATATTGTCGTAGATGATACAGACAGAGCTTGATATAAGTAGGTCCAAAAATAAAAATAAAAATAAAAATTATAAGAAAAATATCAATCAAATGAAGCAGAATGATAAAACGGAAGTTATCCTCTAACCTATTAGACTTTAGAACCAACTGTATCGCAACATCTGGCAAAAACACCGTGAGTAAATGCCCCATGAAATCTGCTCCGTTCCTCTTCAAATGTGACCTAAAAATCAAATTTAAAATAAGAAATTCAAACTGAAGTAGATATATGCCAGAGTTTCAAATGGTAAAAATCATTGATTAAGCACCTATTTTAATCAGCACGGAAATGTGTTTAAATCAGATATACTATCAATAAAGTACTAAAGGTCCATTAAAATAAATTATTGACTTTCTCATACCATTAGTAAGTACCACAATGCACTGCCAAAATATTATCAACATACACTCTCTCCCTCAATTATGTTCATGATCCGTCAGATCTTCAACTCTAATTTACAACAATTTATCTTCAACTCTAATTTACAACAATTTTGAAAGAAGAAATATTCCAAATGTCATACATCCTATAGATTCTCAAATCAAAAGAGTACAAGTCCAGATACCTCCCAAGAGATGAGTGACTTGTAATAAAATTAATAGACATGATATATTTGTGATTAAACACTTTACCCATTTAACACAACACACATGTATATTTCTGAAGCTTAGGATAACAAAATTGCAATGGTAATCAACTGGCATAGGGTAGTCCGATGCACAAAACATCCTCGTTCGCGCAGAATCATCATATATCATATTTGTAGTGTTCTTCTTGGAAGTGAGTCGAATTCATACTGTACTCTAAGCAAGTGCTAAATTAATTAAATATAAATAAATTTATTATAATAACAGAGTGCTTTAGAATATTTATAGATTTACCAAACTGGAAAATGAATCTACAATTTCAGGAAAAAAGAAGTGAATCTATAACTAAATTTTGAAATGCAATTTGGCCTTATTATTAACTTGTTAGTGACTATAGATGGTCGAGAGTATTCCAAATAGCAAAGCATTCATAACTCCTCCCAACATGACTTCACTCTTAACCTTGAAAAAATGCATAAAAGATTTACTCCCAAAGCTACAGTATATATAAAAGAAGAATCCATATTTATAGCCCAAAAATAGGAAAACCCCCATTTTCAGTCGGTCATAAATTGTAAAGAAAGAAGAAAATATAATATGATGTTACTCTTAAAGTAAATCGAGACTCACATTTAAAGACGGAGAGAAAAATTACTTTTTAGCCTTGAAGTTGGCATTGATGTTCTTTTCACATACCTGAAAAATAAAGTGATAAACACTTTGCTATTGAACATTTTCGGTATACCTAGAAAAAATTAAAGATCATTAAATTCTCAGCAACAAGAGGTAAAAATATGAGAAATATCGCAAGAGAATGTCTTCTTTAAAATTGAATTCATCGTACGAAATAGGGAAAGGTGAAACAACATGCATATGGTATTCCAGAAAATACTCCATTAACAAAAATTAGAGGATGGGAAACAAATTATGGGTATGATAAATAGATGAAACACAGAGAAGAAATAAATCATTTAAAAATTAAAGAAATTGTAAAAGAAAACATAATCAAATAATTATAGCGCGGTGATAACAAATTCGGCATTTCTCCTAATTTCGAAATAGGAATAACTCAAAAAAATGGAGATATTTTTCCGCGTTCATATTGGTTGCCACCTGCACTTAGGTATCTCTTAATCTAAATGATCCAGATCAGAACGAAAGGGAAAGACGACAAATAGGAAACATCCAATCGATGCTCATGTTATTCAGACATAGATGAACAAAATTTAGCAGTCACTGAAGAAAATTTAGCTCCTATTATGCTATGTCACTGAAGAAACTCTACCCGTAGTATGAGCAAACTGTAAGTGGGAGGGTAAATGTGTGGTTGTCCCTGGGCCCAATGACGACATAACTACTCACGTGAAGGGGTACCTGAGTGTTAACACTTACCCCTTCACGCTCGCCCCTTTGGTTCCCGTAGTTCTTGCATTCTATAAGAGATACAAGGTGTGCCTGGGGCAAATCCACTCATCCTTCTAGAGGATTGTGATCCTCTTGCGTCACTTCGTAAACAACACCGAGTCTCGCTGATTCACCCTCGGCTACCTACTTTGTTTGTACAGTCCCCAAATCTTCCGAGGGGACTGATCAAGCTCGTCCGCCAAGAAAGCAAGGCTCCTTTCTCAATTGACGAGGACCGAAATCGAGGTTGGCAGGGGCGATTTATTCGGGTGAAAATCGAAAACCTGATTCCCCCAAGTGTTTGTCGTTCCCCGAGGAGTGGAGAGCATCCCGTAAGTATTGTCTTTCTTGGGTGTTTCTTCCCTTTTATTTCTTTTTCTCATCGCTTGTGTTTGTGGTCATGTAACTGCTCGAGTTCCAGATGAATCCCGATTCAAGGAGTGGATTGAGGGAATTTGTAAGCAAATGCCTTACTCCGAGCGCGCAAGGCGCAATCTTTGGAAGGGCAGGTGAGAGGCCCGTTCTCATGGTGAGGTTCTTTCCTAAAACTGTTACTATCACGCTTTTAACTTACATAGTGCTAACTTTCCCTTTTTTTTTTTGCAGTTATGCCTAAGAATACTAAACTTAGGCCGCTTGATGAGGACGAGGACCCATCTTTGCCTGTCGAGCCCTCTATCCCGGGAAAGCCTGGGGCTGCTGCGAAGGAGAAGAATAAGAAACGGAGAAAGTCTTTGGGTTCCCCATACCCTGAGGGAATGAGGAAAAAAAGGGCAGCCACCTGGTCCCCGAAGACCAAGAAGTATACCAAGTCCATGGCACCGGACCTCGATTATCTCTACCGGCTCTTGGATGAGCCCAAAGAAGATGACATCTAAGTCTCCATGGATCGACCCCTACTGGGGAGCAGGCGACGGCCGAGAAAGGGGGCCACGAGGTCGATCCCCCTTCTGGCTTGGGAAACTAAGGGGGATATGGAGGTTGTACCTCACATCATATAAACACCCTCCTATACTGATTCCATGCTCGAAGAGGCCCAAGGGGACAAAGAAAAGTCAAGTGAGGGAGTGCACGATTCAGATGATCCCCTCAACTCCTTTTCCAATGGTATGGACCAATCCAAATTGAAGGAATTCTCCGGACTGGGACACCTGGAGATCCTGAAGAAGGACGTTACCTCGGGAGCTGGCAAGCTGAGTTCGAGCCCAAAACTGGTGAAGTAATTTCCCGCACCGAGCGTGGACCTGGGCGCAAGGGAACAATCGTTCTTTCAGTCTCAGAGGATGCTAAGGTCCTATCTTCTACGGTGGGCATATCTAGCTACCTCCGATTCCTGGTGACAAAGAAGGACCGAGAAAAGATGAATGAGGTGGGCATGTCAAGTCATTTCAATGAAGCACAACAGGCCTCAGTTCATCTTGACATTCCCCTTTATGAATTCCACTTAAGTTTTGATGTCTCTTTCTACTCTCGTTGTTTTACAGACCTCAGTTCTTCATCATGAGAGCTTCTTCCGATACCGCTAAAAAAACAGCCAGCTCGAGTTCGAGCTCAAAGAGCAGGTGCAAAAGAAGGACCTGTATAGGCTTCTCAGTGAGCAACAGGATGAGGCCCATAAAGACCTCCAGACCAAGCTGGATAAAGCTTAGAAGGAGGCCTCGATCCGGAAGTGGGAACATGCCAACCTCGTTGAAAAGGTAAAGGTATTTGAAGCTAAAAAGGAAGAGCTAGTTATGGTGACTAAAAACACAACCTTGTAGGTCCAATCTGGGCGGCGAAGGACAAAGCTGATAAGTGGCCTCACTTGAATGATGATCTCCGAGAACAGTTGAGCTCGGTCGTCGCAGAACGTGATGCCCTCGGAAGCGAATATGAGGCAATGAAGTTCAAATTGGACACAACCTCCGCTGATGCCAAGGAAATGTTGCCCGATACAAAGCCGACGTGGAGGCAGCCAAGACCCGCCTAAAGACAAAGGCTGAATACGTGAAGCGACTGTCCCGAAGAGAGACCCTCAAAGAGATTCACGATCAAGGATTCGACCTATCGGCCGAGATCGAGGAAGCTAACAAGCTCAAGGCCGAGGATAAAGAGATTTACAAGTCTGAGGGTGCCAAAGGCTCCGAGGGATCCAAGGGATTTGAGAGCTCCGACAGAACTGGTGACGAGTCGGGCTCCGGTGAAGACCAGGCATAGATGCCTTAGTACCTTTTCAGTTTTTGTTTTTCCTTATGTATATTTTTTGGTTCATATTGGGGCCATTTTATTGGGCCTTTGTAAATATATTTTGGAATATATATATATGAATAGTCTTTACTTTTCTAGCTTCTTTTATGCTTGTATTATAGTTGGTGCCTTAGCACAGAATCAGATGTAGTTCCGGGGTATTCATTTTTCGGAATATCGAGCGAAGCCCGACTTAGATGGAACTTTGTTTGCTCGTGGATTCGAAACCTCGGTGCGATCAGAGGTTCCCAAGATGCTTAAGTGTCTTAAGATGATGCTTTTGTCGAGGGTAACCTTTTAGTAAGTTTCGAGTTTTTGTAAAGGCCTTACTTTCTAATTACAAACTTTGGACGTTTCCGAGCCATTTTTAGGGCGGCCGTAGCCATTTATTTTTGGGCACAACCTAAGCGGTTTTGTGTCTCCGGAAATCATTAGCCCGGGTCATCTGAATATTTTTCAAAAAATATGTGGGGCCGTTTTATTGGGCCTTTGTAAATATATTTTGGAATATATATATATATATATATGAAATTCTTTCCTTTCTAGCAATATCGTTTCTTTACTTTTCCAGCATCTTTTATTCGTGTATTATTTGGTGCCTTAGTGTAACGACCCGATCGGTCGTTTTGAGAGTAAACTCCCTGATCCCCTAATAAATGCTTCCCCCATGTCGATTTATGTTATTGAAACTTGTCGGAGCGTTGTGTGGTGAATTCCAGAGTGATTTTGGACACTTAGTCCTTAAATGTGGATTTTTGCTTTTGAAATCAGGCTGTAGCTAGAACTGTATAAAGACGGATCCGGAATGGAATTCTGTCTACCTCGTTAACTCCGTTGGGTGATTTCGGGATTAGGAGCGTGTTCAGAATGTATTTTCGAGGTCAGTTGTAGATTTAGGCTTGAATTGGCTAAAGTTGGAATTTCGGCGATTTCGGCCGATAGGTGAGATTTTGATATCAGACTCGGAATGGAACTCCAAAAGTGACATCAGGTCCATAATGTCATTTATGACCTGTGTGCAAAATTTGAGGTCATTCGGATGAGTTTAGACGTATTTCGGCATCGGAAGTGAATTCTAGAAATTTCATAAGTTCTTAGGCTTGAATCTATGCATATTTGATGATTTTGATGTTATGAGACGTGTTTTTAAGGCTATACCAAGTTTTAATGAGGTATTAGGGTCAATTGGTGGTTTGGTTGAGGTCCCGGGGGCCCCAGATGTGTTTCGGGTGTTCAAACGGGCATTTTGGCCTTATAGACTTAGCTGGTTTTGCTGGTTTTTCACCAGCAGTGTTTTGTTCTCCGCAATCGCAGGTATTACTCCACGATTGCATAAGGTATATATGAGAGTCCTGTGATTTGTTCTTCTCGATCGCACAATGATAATTGCGATTGCAGTGCATGGGAATATTGGTCTCCGCGATCGCATAGCATAAGGCGCAATCGCATAGTAGATATTAGGTCTGAGGAAAGGGCCAACGTTTGTTCTCCGCGATCGCAGAACACCATACACGATCGCATAGCTTTGAGGGCAAGGGCTCCGCGATCACAGACCTGTAGGTGCGAACGCGATGAAGGATTTCTGGAACGTGTAAGTTTACCCTCCGCGATCGCGGCTCGTTATACGCGATCGCATAGTAGAAATGACTGGGCAGTCTTTTAAAAGCCTAATTCCGAGGGTTATGTTATTTTCACCATTTTTTATTTTTGAGAGCTCGGGAGAGGCGATTTTTGGAGGCATTTGCATTTGGGTAACTTGGGTAAGTAATTTCTACCCTTTATAGATCAATTTCCATGATCCCAATCTTAAATTCCACCTCTATATTCGAAAATTTTGGGTAGAAAATGAAAAAATGGGATGAACTTCATAAACCAAATTATTTGAGTTTTGATTGGGTGTTTGACCTCCGATTTGAGAGATTCTTATATGGTTAAACTCGTGAGTGAACGAGTGTCCGGAAAATATTTACTCGGTTCCGAGACGTGGGCCCGGGGGACTTTTTGGGAAAGTTTCTTAATTTCGCGTATTAGCTTCGAATTAATTAGCTATTTTGTTCCCCTGAAGTGATATTTACATTATGTAATTGAATTGAATATATTTGGGCCACCCGGAGTCGGAACTCGTGGCAAAAGCGTGGTGTTGAGTTGATTAGCGCAGTCGAGGTAAGTGGCTTGCCTAACTCTGTATTGGGGATTTCCCTTAGGCATTTTTATACTGATTTGACTATGTGGACGCCGTGTACGTGAGGTGACGAGTGCGTACACGGGTCATGATCGCTAAATTCCCGTTTTGCCTCCCATGTCATAACTCATTTCATTCCTATATTACTGATTTATGTTATAACTGATTAGTTAGCATAGGAATGAGCATGCCTACCTGTTTTCATTGAATTCCCCGTATTTGCTACTAGTTGCTCCACGCTTAGATAGTTTTACTTTATTCTTGCCTATTGTTATCTTGAATTGTTTAATTACGCCGTATACGATAACATTCTGCATCTCATATTTAAATTGGGACTACGGACCGAGATCCGGGAGCTTTCCCCCTGTACTGCACTACATATTTAAATTGGGACTACGGACTGAGATCCGGGAGCTTTCCTCCTGTACTGCATAGCATATTTAAATTGGGACTACGAACTGAGATCCCGGAGCTTTCCCCCTGTACTGCATTGCATATTTGCTATTGAGATAATGTTGTGCTGAGCCATGGGCTTTTCTTTATTATTTCTTCCAGTTTTCCTTTAAACTCTGTTTATTTTAGCTATTTATATGTCATTGTTCAAACTTATAACTGTCTTATTTTCAAACTCAGTAGAGCCTTAACCTGACCTCGTCACTACTTGACTGGGGTTAGGCTTGGAACTTATAGAGTACCGAATGTGGAGTACTCACGCCCTTTCCTGTGCATGTTTTCCCCATGTGCAGATTCAGGTACCGGTACGCAGCATTTTGGCTAGGAGTACTACAACACTTGCTCAGGAGACCGCGAGGTAACTCTGCCGCGTCCGCGGAATCTCACGTGTCCCCATCTACTCTACTATAGTCATAAGAGATAGACATATACACATTTTCTTTATTTCGATTGTATAGAGCTATAGATGTATAAAGCATGTGACTTGGTGATATTCCGGGTTTTGGGAGAGTAAAAGTTGTTAATGCCGAGCGGCTTAAGTTTTATAGTTATTTCTTCATCTTTACTGTTTTGTTATTATTTGTCTTCTTCTTCCGCAATTTAGGCTTACCTAGTCGTAGAGACTAGGTGCCGTCACGAGGCCGTTCGGAGGGTAAAATTCGGTTCGTGACAAGTTGGTATCAGAGCGTCTAGGTTCATAGGAGTCACAAGTCACAAGCCGATTTATTAGAGTCTCGCGGATCGGTGCGGAGACGTCCGTATATATCTTCGAGAGGCTATGTAATTGTTAAGAACAATCATATTCTTTGGAACTCCATATCGTGCTAGTTACTGTCATTAAAATTCTTAAACTCTATTCTATTCTTGCTTACAGATGATTCGTACTCATACCGGACGTACTGATGACCAGGCACCCAAGCCCACAGCCAGAGCCGTCAGAGGAAGGGGTCGGGGCAGAGGACGAGCACGCGGTGCAGCCCGAGCACCGGCGAGAGAAGAGGCAGAGGATCCCCCAGCAGCCACAGTTGGAGGGGCACAGGAGGTCCTTACTATTACTCCAACCCTCCAGGAGACATTGGCTCAGTTTTTGAGTGCCTTCAGTACTCTGTCTCAGGGGGGATTACTTTTGATAGCCCCAGCTACATCCCAGGCCGGGGGAGGGACACAGACTGCTGCAGCCCACACTCTTGAGCAGAGGGTTCATATTGGGCAAGTTCCAGAGTATATTCCTATGCCCCCAGCAGCTCCAGCTCAGCATGAGACTAGGATAGCTGTTCCTGAGGCAGAGCAGCTCCGACATGAGAGGTACAAGAAATACAACCCACCTGAGTTCAGCGGACTAGCTTCGGATGACGCCTTGGGTTTTCTTGAGGGGTGTCATTGAATTCTCTGCACTATGGGTATTCTGGAGACGAGTGGGGTTTCTTTCACTGATTTTCAGCTGAGGGGAACAACTTATCAGTGGTGGCGTGCTTTTGATCTTAGTAGTCCGGACGAGGCAGCTTCACTTACTTGGGCTTAGTTCTCAGAGATGTTCCTACTTGAGTTTGTCCCTCAGAGCCTCAGGGATGCCTGGCGTGCAGAGTTTGAGCAGCTACGCTAGGGTACCATGACTGTGTCAGAGTATGCAGTCCGTTATAGCGATTTGGCTCGCCATGCACCAGCTTTGGTTGTCACTGTCAGAGAGAGGGTTCAATGCTTTATTGAGGGGCTCCACCCCAGTATTCGGACCAGCATGTCCAGAGAGCTGGAGAGAGATATCCCTTATCAGCAGGCTGTGAGTATTGCCTGAAGGATTGAGACCATGTTAGCCCGGGACAGGGAGGAGAGAGAGGCTAAGAGGTCTCGAGAGACTGGTCATTTTTCAGGAGCCCGTGCACCAGTATCACGCTATGGTAGGGGTTTTGTGAGTCTCCCCGTTCATTCAGCTCTTCCAGCAGCCAGTGGTATTCCAGCTCCTTCTAGACCTCAGGAGCCTTATTATGCACCACCAGTATCTCATGTGCCTCTTACTCGAGGTGCTATCACTGGCCAGTCCAGCAGGCCAGTTCAGAGTCAGCATCAGCCGCCACGTCCTCCGATGGGTTGTTTTGAGTGTTGTGACCCCCGTCATGTGATCAGAGATTGCCCTAGGGCTAGGAGGGGCGCACCACCTCTGACTTATCAGGTTCCACGCCTTCCACCAGGTCCTCCAGTTATTCTTCCATCCCCAACTGCTACCCCACCATCTCAGGCAGCTCAAGGTGGAGGTCGCCCTAGAGGGGGAGGCCAGGCTAGGTACTATGCCCTTCCAGCCCGCTCAGAGGCCATTGCTTCATATTCATTCATTACAGGTATTGTTCCCGTTTGTCATAGGGATGCATCGGTATTATTTGACCCAGGCTCTACATATTCGTATGTGTCTTCTTATTTTGCTTTACATATGGGGATATCTCAGGATTTCTTTAGTTCCTCGGTCGTGTTTGATTGTTATCAGTGGTTTTGAGACCAGGGCTGATTTGTTATTACTCGGTATGGTAGATTTTGATGTTATATTGGGTATGGACTGGTTGTCTCCCTATTATGTTATTCTTGATTGTCACGCCAAGACCGTGACGATGGCTATGCCAGGATTACCGAGGATAGAGTGAAGAGGTTCCTTAGAGTACGCTCCCGGCCGAGTCATTTCTTTTCTTAAGGCTCAATGGATGGTTGAAAAAGGGTGTGATGCGTACTTGGTTTATGTGAGAGATGTCAGTGCTGAGACCCCTGTAGTTGAGTCTGTCCCCGTTGTTAGGGACTATCCTGATGTTTTTCCAGCTGATCTTCCGGGTATGCCGCCCGATAGAGACATTGATTTTGGCATTGACTTGTTGCTGGGCACTCATCCCATTTCCATTCGTCCCTATCGCATGGCTCCTCCTAAGTTAAAGGAGTTGAAGGAGCAGTTGCAGGAGTTGCTTGACAAAGGTTTCATCAGGCCCAGTGTATCACCTTGGGGTGCTCCGGTGTTATTTGTGAATAAAAAGGATGGTTCGATGCGTATGTGCATTGACTACCAATAGTTGAATAAGGTGATAGTGAATAACAGGTACCCATTGCCCCGCATTGATGATTTATTTGACCAGTTGCAGGGTGCTAGGGTGTTCTCCAAGATTGATCTTCGTTCGGGTTATCATAAGTTGAAGATTTGGGAGCCGGATATCCCGAAGACTGCCTACAGGACCAAATATCGCCACTATGAGTTCCTTGTTATGTCATTTGGGCTGACCAATGCCCCAGCAGCCTTCATGCACTTGATGCACAACGTATTTCGGCTGTATCTTGATACTTTTGTCATCGTGTTGATTGATGACATTCTGGTATATTCTCGGTCCCAGGAGGACCATGAGCAGCATTTGAGGATCGTGCTTCATACATTGAGAGAGAAGAAGTTGTATGCCAAATTTTCTAAGTGTGAATTTTGGTTTGATTTTGTGGCATTCTTAGGACATGTGGTATCTTCGGATGGGATCAAGGTGGACCCGAAGAAGGTAGAGTCGGTGCAGAGTTGGCCTAGACCGTCTTCAGCTACCGAGATCTGTAGTTTCCTCGATTGGCGAGGTATTATCGCCATTTTGTGGAGGGATTTTCATCCATTTCAGCACCCATGACCAGACTGACCCAGAAGGGTGCACCTTTTATATGGACTGAGGAGTGCGAGGAGAGCATTCAGAAGCTCAAGACAGCCCTAAGTACAACTCCAGTGTTAGTATTACCCAAAGGTTCAGGGTCCTATACAGTCTATTGTGATGCTTCGAGGATTGGCCTAGGAGTAGTGTTGATGCAGGACGGTAGGGTGATTTCCTACGCGTCCAGACAGTTGAAGGTGCATGACAAAAAATACCATGTGCATGATCTCGTGTTGGCAGCAATTGTTCACGCCCTGAGGATATGGCGTCATTATTTATATGGTGTTCCCTGTGAGATATTCACGGATCACCGGAGCTTGCAACACATATTCAGGCAGAAGGATCTTAATCTGCGCCAACGTAGGTGGTTGGAGTTACTCAAGGATTATGGCATCACTATATTATACCACCCGGGAAAAGCCAATGTAGTGGCCGACGCCTTGAGTCGCCGGGCAGAGAGTTTGGGTAGTTTGGCATATCTTCGTGCAGTTGAGAGACCCTTAGCCTTAGATGTTCAGTCCTTAGCCAGTCAGTTCGTGAGACTGGATCTTTCTGAGCCTCGTTCGGTATTTGCTTGTGTTGTTGCTCGATCTTCTCTTTATGACCGCATTCGGGAGCGCCAGTATGACGATCCCAACCTTCGGGCTCTTCAGGATAGAATTCGGCAGGGTGATGCCAAAGATGTGACCATAGATGATGATGGTGCGATGAGGATGCACGGCCGTATTTGTGTGCCCAACGTGGATGGGCTTCGGAAGTTGATTCTTGAGGAGGCCCATATTTCGCGGTATTCGATCCATCCGGGTACCACGAAGATGTACCCGGACCTAATATAGCACTATTGGTGGCGAAGGATGAAGAAGGATATAGCGGAGTTTGTAGCCAAGTGTCTAAATTGTCAGCAGGTCAAATGTGAGCATCAGAGACCCGGAGGATTACTTTAGCAGATTAAGCTTCCAGAGTGGAAGTGGGAGCGGATCACCATGGATTTTGTGGTTGGGCTTCCTCGGACCTTGGGGAAGCATGATGCTATTTGGGTGATTGTGGACCGGCTGATCAAATCAGCCCATTTCATTCTAGTGTTGACTACATATTCTTCTGAAAGATTGGCCCAGATCTACATTCAGGAGATAGTCCAGTTGCACGGTGTGCCGGTGTCCATTATATCAGATCGAGGTCCTCAGTTCACCTCGCACTTCTGGAGAGCCTTGCATAGTGAGTTGGGTGCCCAGATAGATCTCAACGCAGCATTTCACCCGCAGATGGGCGGACAGGCCGAGCGCACGATTCAAATTCTTGAGGATATGTGTCGTGCCTGTGTGATGGATTTTGGAGGGTCATCGGATCGATACTTGCCTCTTGCAGAGTTTGCTTATAACAACAGCTACCAGTCCAACATTTGGATGGCGCCATATGAGGCTTTGTACGGTAGGCGGTGCAGGTCTCCAGTAGGATGGTTTGAGCCGGGCGAGACCCGATTATTGGGTACAAACTTGGTTCAGGATGCCCTGGACAGGGTGAAGGTGATCCATGAGAGACTTTGCACAGCTCAGTCCAGGCAGAAGAGTTACGTGGACCGAAAGGTTCGTGACTTGGCATTTATGGCTGGTGATCGGGTTTTGCTTCGGGTATCGCCTATGAAGGGCGTCATGAGATTCGGGAAGAAGGGTAAGCTGAGTCCGAGGTTCATTGGCCCTTTTGAGGTGTTGCAGCGGGTTGGGGAGGTTGCTTATGAGTTGTCCTTGCCTCCCAACCTAGCAGGAGTTCATCTGGTGTTCCACGTTTCCATGCTCCGGAAGTATCACGGTGATCCGACTCATGTTTTGGATTTCACCTCAGTCCAGTTGGACAAGGATCTATCACATGTTGAGGAGCCTGTGGCTATATTAGACAGGCAGGTCAGGAAGCACAGATCGAAGAATATTGCCTCAGTCAAGGTTCAGTGGAGGGGTCATCCGGTCGAGGAAGCAACTTGGGAGACCGAGCACGATATGCGAAGTCAGTACCCTCACCTTTTCTCAGCTTCAGGTATGTTCCTATACTCGTTCGAGGACGAACTATTTTCTTAAGAGGGGGAGAATGTAACGATCCGACCGGTCGTTTGAGAGTTAACGCCTCGATCGCCTAATAACTGCTTCCCCCATGTCTATTTATGTTATTGAAACTTGTTAGAGCGTTGAGTGGTGAAATCCGGAGTGATTTTGGACACTTAGTCCTTAAATGTGGATTTTTGCTTTTGAAATCAGGCCGTAGCTAGAACTGCATGAAGACAGATCCGGAATGGAATTCTGTCGACTCCATTAGCTCCGTTGGTTGATTTCGGGGTTAGGAGCATGCTCGAAATGTGTTTTTGAGGTCGGTTGTAGATTTAGGCTTGAATTGGCTAAAGTTGGGATTTCGGCGATTTCGGCCGATAGGTGAGATTTTGATATCGGACTCGGAATGGAACTCTGAAGCGACAGCAAGCCCGTAATGTCATTTATGACATGTGTGCAAACTTTGAGGTCATTCGGATGAGTTCAGACGTGTTTCAACATCGGATGTGAATTCTAAAAATTTCATAAGTTCTTAGGCTTGAATCTATGCCTATTTGATGATTTTGATGTTATGAGACATGTTTTTAAGGCTCGACCAAGTTTTAATGAGGTATTAGGGTTAGTTGGTGGTATTGGTTGAAGTCCTGGGGGCCTCGGATGTGTTTCAGGTGTTCAAACGGGCATTTTGGCCTTATAGACTTAGCCGGTTTTGCTGGTTTTTCACCAGCAGTGTTTTGTTCTCCGCGATCGCATAAGGTATATATGGGAAGCCTGTGATTTGTTCTTCGCGATCACACAATGATAATTGCGATCGCAGTGCATGGGAATATTGGTCTCCGCGATCGCATAACATAAGGCGCAATCGCATAGTAGATATTAGGTATGAGGAAAGGGCCAACGTTTGTTCTCCGCGATCGCAGAACACCATACACGATCGCATAGCTTTAAGGGCAGGGGCTCCGCGATCGCAGACCTGTAGGTGCAAACGTGATGAAGGATTTATGGCGCGTGTAAGTTTACCCTCCGCGATCGCGACTCGTTATACGCGATCGCATAGTAGAAATGATTGGGCAGTCTTTTAAAAGCCTACATCCGAGGGTTATGTTATTTTCACCATTTTTTATTTTTGAGAGCTCGGGAGAGGCAATTTGTGGAGGAATTTTCACCTGGGTAACTTGGGTAAGTAATTTCTACCCTTTATAGATCAATTTCCATGATCCCAATCTTAAATTCCACCTCTAAATTCGAAAATTGTGGGTAGAAAATGGAAAATGGGATGAACTTCATAAACCAAATTATTTGAGTTTTGATTGGGTGTTTGATCTTCGATTTGAGAGATTCTTATATGGTTAGACTCTTGAGTGAACGAGTGTCCGAAAAATATAATTTTTACCCGATTCCGAGATGTGGGCCCGGTGGACTTTTTGGGAGAATTTCCTAATTTCGCGTATTAGCTTCGAATTAATTAGCTATTTTGTTCCCCTAAAGTGATATTTACATTATGCAATTGAATTGAATATATTTGGTCCACCCGGAGTCGGATACTCGTGGCAGGAGCGTGGTATTGAGTTGATTAGGGCAGTCGAGGTAAGTGGCTTGCCTAACTCTGTGTTGGGGATTTCCCTTAGGCATTTTTATACTGATTTTACTATGTGGACGCCGTGTATGTGAGGTGACGAGTTCGTATATGGGTCATGGTTTCTAAATTCCCGTTTTGCCTTACATGTCATAACTCATTTCATTCCTATATTACTACTTTATGTTATAACTGATTAGTTAGCATAGGAATGAGCATGCCTACCTGTTTTCATCGAATTCCCCGTATTTGCTACTAGTTGCTCCACGCTTAGATAGTTTTACCTTATTTTTGCCTATTGTTATCTTGAATTGTTTAATTACGCCGTATCCGATAGCATTCTGCATATCATATTTAAATTGGGACTATAGACCGAGATACGGGAGCTTTCCCCCTGTACTGCACTGCATATTTAAATTGGGACTACGGACTGAGATCCGGGAGCTTTTCTCCTATACTACATAGCATTTTTAAATTGGGACTACGGACTAAGATCCGGGAGCTTTCCCCCTGTACTGCACTGCATATTTAAATTGGGACTACGGACTGAGATCCGGGAGCTTTTCTCCTATACTACATAGCATTTTTAAATTGGGACTACGGACTAAGATCCGGGAGCTTTCCCCCTGTACTGCATTGCATATTTGCTGTTGAGATATATGTTGTGCTGAGCCGACGGCTTTTCTTTATTATTTCTTCCATTTTTCCTTTAAACTCTGCTTATTTTAGCTATTTATATGTCATTGTTTAAACTTATAACTGTCTTATTTTCAAACTCAGTAGAGCCTTAACCTGACCTCGTCACTACTTGACTGGGGTTAGGCTTGGCACTTACGGAGTACCGAATGTGGAGTATTTATGCCCTTTACTGCACATGTTTTCCCCATGTGCAGATCCAGGTACCAGTACGCAGCGTTTTGGCTAGGAGTACTACAACACTTGCTTAGGAGACCGCGAGGTAATTCTGTTGCGTCCGCAGAATCTCACGTGTCCCCATCTACTCTACTATAGTCATAAGAGATAGACATATACACATTTTCTTTATTCTGATTGTATAGAGCTATAGATGTATAAAGCTTGTGACTTGGTGATATTCCGGGTTTTGGGAGAGTGAAAGCTGTAAATGCCGAGCGGCTTAAGTTTTATAGTTATTGCTTCATCTTTACTGTTTTGTTATTATTTGTCTTGTTCTTCCGCAATTTAGGCTTACCTAGTCGTAGAGACGAGGTGCCGTCACGAGGCCATTCGGAGGGTAAAATTCGGGTCATGGCACTTAGCATAGAATCAGATGTAGTTCCAAGGTATTCATTTTTCGGAAGTTCGAGCGAAGCCCAACTTCGATGCAACTCTTTTTGCTCCTGGCTTCGAAACCTCGATGCAACTGGAGGTTCCCAAGATGCTTAAGTATTTTTAGATGATGCTTTTATCTAGGGTAAGCTTTTAGTAGGTTTGGAGTTTTTGTAAAGGCCTTACTTTATGATTACGAACTTCGGACACCTCCGAGCAATTTTTAGGGCGGCCATAGACTTCTATTTTTGGGCACCGCCTAATAGGTTTGTGCCTCCGGGATTCATTAGCCCGGGTCATCCAAATTTTCTTCGGGTGACAATCCCCTAATAAGGGTAGCCCTAGGGCTCGATAGTCCCCGAGTAGGGGTATCCCCTGGGATCGATAATCCCCGAGTATAGGTAGCCCGTGGGCTCTATGATCCGGAATCGAAGAGGCAAAAAATGCATAATAGCAAGGCGGAACTTTCATTCATTTCCTAGTGTGTTAAGTACATCATCGAAAACACATAAAAACTTATATCATGGCTAGAGTGGACTACATGAGCATGGTTCATACGATCGTTTGGCCCTTACAATGAATCCTAACCACCAAGCCTTAGCTTCTAGCATACAAAGTTTTCTTTTTTCCTTGCTAAAATCTTAATTCGAGGGTAATGGCCCCAAATATTCGAGGTTGAACTTGCGAGGGCTCAGATACGGTTGATATGAAGTGAACAATTATTGACTCCGGTCTTCTAATCTAAGTTAACATGTTTTATTGTTACCTCATTAAAAACCTTGCCGAAAAACCCATTTTGGGACAAAACCAGTTCAAGGGAAAAAGTGCAACACGTGCTTTCATACCTAATAGGCACATCCATCCTTGGCCGTTTACCTACAAATGTTAGTCCGATTCATAACATGATTAAAGAGTAATTGAGTTCGTACCTTTGCAGCAGTACCGCTATAAGTGTGTCAAGTTCCAGTTATTTAGTAGTTGCACACTATTTTCTGCTTCAAGTTTTTACGAGCCTTTACCGATTATTCTGACAACTCAATATGGTCCTTCCCAGTTTGGTCCCACTTACCCGCATACGGGTTCCGGGTGTGCGTAATTTTACTTTCCTCAACACCAAGTCCCTGATCCTAAAGTGTCGGAGGTTGGATCTTCGGTTGTAGTATCTTTCTGTTTGTTGTTTATGGGCGACCAACCGGACTAGGGCGGCCTCCCGCCTTTCATCATATTGTTCCAGGCTTATGATCCTGGCATTGTTGTTTGACTCTTCTGTTGTATATTTGAACCTTAGGCTTAGTTCTCCCACTCCAACTGGTATTAAGGCTTCGATCCCGTAGACCAAAGAGAGCAGGGTGGCTCCGGTACTACAATTCGAGGTCGTATGGTATGCCCACTGGACTTCAGGTAGGATTTCCCTCCATTTCCCTTTGGCATTGTTCAACCTCTTTTTCAGTTTTTGAAGTATTGTCTTGTTTGTTGATTCTGCCTGCCTGTTTCCACTTGGGTGATAAGGCGTTGATAGTATCTTTTTGATCTTGTGGTCTTCGAAAAATTTATTTACCTAGCTGCCAATGAATTGTTTTTTCATTATCGCAAATGACCTCAACTGGTATCTCGAATCAATATATTATATGGTCCTAGATGAAGTCATTGACTTCCTTCTCCCAGACTTTTTCGAACGCTTGAGCTTCGACCCATTTGGAAAAATAATCAGTCATGAATAGTATGAATTGAGCCTTCCTAGGTGCCCACGGTAGGGGGCCAATAATATCCATTCCCCACTTCATAAATGGCCACGAGGACAAGACCGAATGGAGTAGTTCTCTTGGTTGATGGATCGTCGGGGAGTGCCTCTGGTAGTCGTCACATTTTCATATGAAATCTTTTGCATCTTTATCCATCTCGATCCAGTAATACCCAACCCTGATTAATTTATGAACCAAAGATTCTTCCCCTTCGTGATCTTCTCTCAAGGCGTATTCGGTATCTCCTAGACCCAAGCTGGCTAGCGGGCATCGAATGTTCTACTGAATATTGTCCCTTCGACCAAGCTAAATCTGACAGCCTTGGTACACATCACTCTCGATTCATTGGGATCCGAGGGCAATTTTCCGGTCTTAAGGTAGTCTATGTACTTTTTCCTCCAATCCCAAGTTAAACTTGTAGAATTTACTTTGGCATGGCCTTCTTCAATCACCGACTTCATGAGCTGCACTGCTGTTCCCCAAAGCTGAATTCATTGGCATCAACCGATTACCCCAATTCAGCCAGAGTATCGGTCTCACTGTTCATATCTCGGGATACGTGTTGTAGGATCCATCCCAAAATTGATACAGTAGTACTTGTAATTTGTTCAAGTACCTTCGCATCCATTCCTCTTTTACTTTGAATGTCACATTAACTTGATTTACCACAAGGAGGGAGTTGAACTTAGCTTCAATCACCTCGACCCCAAGGCATTTAGCCAATTCGAGACCTGCAATCATGGCCTCATACTCAGCCTCATTGTTAGTCAATTTCACAGTTCTAATAGACTACCTAACCACTATCCTCGTAGGTGGTTTTAACACTATGCTAAGTATGGACCAATTTGCGTTCAAGGAACCATCCATAAAAGGGTCCAGATTCTCGAGGTGGTCCCCGAGTTTAACAATGATTTCGACTTCGGGTATTAAGGCCGGCGTAAAGTCCTCCACGAAGTCTGCCAAAATTTAAGATTTTTTGTGATTCGGGGTCGATACTTGATACCGTACCTCTTCATTTCGACAACCCATTTGGCCATAAAGCCCGAGATATCGAGTTTATGCATGATGCTCCTTAGTGGGTAAGAGGCTACGACACATATGAGGTGGCATTTAAAGTATAGTTTTAACTTTCTGGAGGCGCTTAACAAAGCGAGCACCAATTTTTTCAGGTGGGGATACCTTGTTTCTGCCTCGCCTAGAGTTCTACTAACATAGTAAATAGGAAATTACTTACCTTTCTCTTTCCGGACTAAGACTCCACTTACTACCACCTTGGAAACCGCCAAGTAAAGGTACAACTCTTTTTTTGCCTTCGGAGTGTGCATCAGGGCTGGACACGATAGGTACCGTTTGAGTTCCTCCAAAGCTTGTTGGCATTCTAGGGTCCAGGAAAAATTATTCTTCTTTTTAACAATGAGATGAACCGATGGCTCTAATCCGAAGACCTTGATATGAACCGGCCTAGGGCGACTATACGCCTGGTTAGCCTTCGAATTTGGTTGTACCCAAAATAGGCATTGATAAAATTGAGTATCTCGTGTCCGGCCGTTGCATCAATCATCTGATCGGTGTTAGGCAAAGGGAAAGAATCCTTGGGGCTTGCCTTGTTTATATCTTTGTAATCTACACATGTTCTTAGCTTATTCCCGTTTTTAGGTACTACTACTACATTAGCTAACTAGTCCGAGTACTTAACCTCCCGAATGGATCTTGTTTTAAGGAGCTTAAATACCTCGTCCTTAATGAATGCATGTTTAACCTCGGACTGTGGCCTCCTTTTCTGCTTAACGGGATGGAACGTCGGGTCCAAAACCAGCTTATGAGTGGTTACCTCCGGCGGGATCTCTGTCATGTCAAGATGGGACCAAACAAAACAATCTATGTTAGCTTCAAAACAATTAAAGTTTTTTACTGAGCTCAGGGATTAACCCTGTGCCCAGGTATACCTTTCGATCCGGTAGGCGTTTAATCAATGTGACTTGTTCCAACTCTTCTACCATCGATTTGGTGGCGCCGGTATCATGAGGAGATATGAAGAATCTTGGAACTTTGCAATCATCCTCCTTGTCTACTCCTCATTCATCCGGTCCGATTTGAACCGACATCAGTGGTTTCTATTGAACTTCGGCCTTTCTGGTCGGCTCCGTGTTCCTTAATATCGATACGACAAGCACCAAGAGTACTTCATCGACTGCGAACATCTCCTTTGTAGCCGACTATTCTCCGTAGACCATTTTGATTCCTCCCAGTGTATGGAATTTCAACGCCCAGTGTAGGGCCGAAGGTACCGTCCTCATGTTGTGAACCCATGGCCTTCTAATAGAGCGTTATATCTCATATCCCTTTGATCGTATAAATCTATGTTTCTTGGATTATCCTGGAGGTGTTCACTGGTAGGGTTATCTCCGCCTTAGTGGTTTCGCATGCCATGTTAAATTCGTTCAACACTCGACTTGTTTTCACTATTTGATCCTGTAACCCAAATTGCTCTACGACCCTCGATTTGATGATGTTGGCCGAGCTACCTGGATCAATCAAAAAACGTTTAACTCAAGATTTATTGATAAGAAAATATATTACTAGTGCATCATTATGAGGTTGTACGATTCCCTCGACATCCTTGTCGCTGAACAAAATGGTTCCCTCTGGGACATAATCTCAGGTGCAATTTTTGCTTATTATAGATACTTTAGTGCGCTTTATCATTGGCCCTTGGGGGACATCGACCCCTACAATGATCATGTTGATGACGTGGTGAGGTTCCTCTTGTTCGGTTTGTTTGTTGGCGTTTTTGTTTGTTGGCGTCCCTGTTCCTGGAGTGGTTTTTGGCTCGATCACTCAGAAATTCTCGAAGGTGCCTGTTATTAAAAAATTGGGCAACTTCTTCTCTCAATTGATGGAAATCATCGGTCCAGTGGCCATGAGTTCCATGATACTTACACATCAAGATAGGATCTCTCTGGGTAGGTTCGGACTGCAATGATCGAGGCCACTTGGTTTCTTTGATGCGCCCAATGGCTGATACGATGCTGTCAGCATCAACGTTGAAGTTAAAACTTTGATAATCTTGGTTCTTTCCTTCCCTCGAGCAGCCTGTCGAAACCATTTTTACTCATCAGACCTCGGCTATTAGGCCCTCGATGTCTTCTCTATCCGTTCCTTGTGAGGTGACGCCATGACTCGCTTCCCCTTTGATCTGCGATGTATGGTTGGTATCGATCTCGAACCAGCCTTGATTCATGGTTGACGACTCTCTTAGAGTTTGTTGTCCTCGACTATAACTTTTGACTGGTACTTGTTGTGGATGTCGGCCCAAGTTATCGTCGAGTACTCAACCAAATTTTGTTTAAACTGCATCGGAGCCGAGGAGCTTAGGGGGTTAAGTCCTTGAGTGAATGCCTGAACGACCCAATCATCTACAACTGGGGGCAGGTCCATCCATTCCATTCGGTACCTTAACACGAACTCCCTTAGCATCTCGTTATCTCTTTGTTTAACATTGAAAAGGTCCGATATTCTGGTCTCAACCTTGATGGCCCCGGCATGAGCCTTCACAAAAGCATCTGCAATCATAGTAAACGAGTCAATGGAATTTGGGGATAAGTTGTGGTACCATATCATTGCTCCTTTTGACAGAGTCTCCCCAAACTTGTTTACTAACATCGAATCGATTTCATCATCCTCCAACTCGTTTTCTTTGATGGCGCATGTGTAGGAGGTCACATGCTCATTCACATTCATGGTTCCGGTATTTTGCAGAATATCGGGCATACGAAACATCTTCAGGATTGGCTTTGGTGTCGCGCTTAAAGTGAAGGGATTTTGGACAAATTTCTTGGAATTCGGTCATTTCAATAGCGGGGGTTCTCCTGGGATTTGATCGACCCCAAAATTATATGTTTCTATCTTCTTGTCATTGGCCTCAATATTTTTCTCACCCGATTCCACCGGCTTCATCAATGCTTCAAGCATTTTCATTATCTCTGGGTTGACCCCGGGCTCAACTTCACCCGACCTCTCGGTGGTTTGTTTGTTTCTTTGGGTGTTCTCCTGGAACCGTTCGGGCTCGACTCTGTCAGGGGCGTGGCAATGATTCTGCAACTACTATATCACAACCTGTTGAGCCAGCAACATTTCGAAGATTAGCCGCATGCTTACCCCATCACCTTCACCCTTGGGCGTTTATCGAACTGTTGGTCGGGGACCCCATGAACGATATTTTCGGGGTCAGTAGGCAGGTTGACATTGATAGCAACCTGTGAATGGGCGTCGATCAGATCGGCAACTGGGAATCCGTTGGGATCAGCAGGGGAACCTCATTTCTAGGCACCAGATTGTTGTTTTTTCCATAATGGCCAGACTCAACCTCAATGTTCAAGTGGGAAAACTAAGAATTTGACATTTTTAAGTTGACATGAAATTGAGACTTTAAAGAACAGTCTTTAAATAGAGTGTGTTATGGAGATTTGTAAAAAACCACCACTATTATCCTTAGCCCCACGGTGGGCGCCAAACTGTTTACCCTATAAGCGAATAATAATTAAATTTGTACGGGGGTTTAAGGATATGTGGATTGATTAAATACAAATAATCTAGAATGTTGGATAAACAAGTTAAAGATAAAATGAATACACAAACTAATTGTAATTTTACGGCCCGACTCGTATTTATGCGGGACAGTAGTTTTTCCCTTGATCGAACCCTCGGTTCGAAGCCAATTGTGTATGAAGAACAATAGTAAAATAAGAACTTTGCAATATCTAGAAAGTAGAAAAATGAATTTGTATTGCCTTGATTTGCATGTTACAATATATCTTATCAAAGAAAAAACTTCCCCTTTATATAGTAGGAGAGTTTCACCCCTAGTACTAGTCTAAAAAGGGTAACAATCCTCCTCTCTTGTTAATTACTGATCAATAACCATCATCGAGCGAGATCTGTGCCGTGATATCCGGTTGGTTCCAGATAACGACCATCTATCTATCTCCTACAACCGTTCATTTTGCTTCTTGAAGTTTCAAACAGTGTCTCGACTCCGGGGTGCGTCGTCTTATCAGGTCTGGTGGTGAGCACTTTGTTCGGGCCTTGATCTAAAGAGTTCCCAACTTCGATTTCAGTCTCATATATTCATACGCTTACTTCGTTTGATTCACTAGAAAATCGTGGTGTGAGTTAGCCCTGATTTCACCCATATACAACTTGGTCTGCCACGTGGATGTTCCAGTTGCACAATGAAAGACACGTAAAGTAGATAATTAAAAAGTCTAATATGCCCTCAATCTAATAACTATTGACGTGAAACAAACACGTCGAAACCTAGCCTAAAAATTATTGACGTGAAACAGACACGTCAGAGGTGCTCCCAGGATTTGATCGACCCTGGAATTTTATGTTTCCATCTTCTTGTCGTTGGCCTCGATTTTCTTCTCACATGATTCCACCTGCTTCGTCAATGCTTCAAGCATTTTCATTATCTCAAGTTTGACCCCGAACTCAGCTTCAGCCGACCTCTCGATGGTTTGATCATTTCTTTTGGTGTTCTCTTGTGACCCTTCGAGGTCGACCCTGCCAGGGGCATGGCAATGATTTTATAGCTGCTATATCACAACCTGTTGAGCCTGCACCATTTTGAAAATTAGCCGCATTCTTACCCTTTCACCTTCACCCTCGGGCGTTTCTTGAATAGTCGGTCGGGGACCTCCATGAATGTTGTTTTTGGGGTCAGTTAGCAGGTTGACGTCGATAACAACCTGTGAATTGACATCGAGCATATCAGCAACTGGGACTCCGTTGGATCAGCAGGGCACCACATTGCTAGGCAGCAAATTGTTGTTTTCGCCATGATGGCAGACTCAGCCTCAATGTTCAAGTGGGCAAACTGAGAATTTGACATTTTTAAGCCGACCTGAAAGTGAGACTTTAAAGAACAGTCATAAAATGGAGTGTGTTTTGGATATTTGTAACAAACCACCACTATTATCCTTAGCCCCACGGTGGGTGCCAAACTGTTTACCCTATAAACGGATAACAATTAAATTTGTACGCGGTTTTAATGATATGTAGATTGATTAAACACAAATAATCAAGAATGTTATATAAATGAGTTAAAGATAAAATGAATAATCAAACCAATTGTAATGTTACAACATGACTCGTATTTAGGCTGGACAATAATTTTTCCCTCGATCGGACCCTCGATTCGAACTTCGAAGCCAATTGTGTATGAAGAACAACAGTAAAGTAAGAACTTTGCAATATCTATTTTCCTTAGCGCCACGGCGGGCTCCAAACTATTTACCTTATAAGAGGATAACAATTAAATTTATACGCGGTTTTAAGGATATGTGGATGGATTGAACACAAATAATCACGAATGTTAGATAAACGAGTTAAAGATAAAATGAATAATCAAACTAATTGTAATGTTACGGACTGGCTCGTATTTAGGCTGGACATTAGTTTTTTTCTCGATCGGACCCTCGGTTCGAAGCCAATTGTGTATGAAGAACAACAGTAAAATAAGAACTTTGCAATAGCTAGAAAGCAGAAAAATAAATTTGTATTGCCTTGGTTTGCATGTTACAATTTATCTTATCAAAGGAAAAACTTTCCATTTATATAGTAGGAGAGTTTCACCCCTAGTAAAAGTCTAAAAAGGTAAAATCCTCCTCTCTTGTTAATTACTGATCAGTAACCGCAATCGAGCGAGATTCCCGCCGTGATATCCGGTTGGCTCCAAATATCACGGCCCTCTATCTGTCGCCTGCAACCGTTCATTGCGCTTCCCGAAGTTTCAGAACTTGTGCCGACTCCCGGGTGAGTCATCTTATCAGGTTTTGTGGCGAGCACTCTATTCGGGCCTTGATCCAAAGAGTTTCCAGCTTCAATTTCAATCTCATATATTCATACTCTTACTTCGTTTGATCTGCCGGAAAATCGGGGTGTGAGTTAGCCCTGATTTCACCCGTATACAACTTGGTTTGCTACATGGTTGTTCTAGTTGCACAATAATACACGTAAAGTAGATCATTGAAATGTTTAATATGCCCTAAATCTAATAAATATTGATGTGAAATAGACATGTCGAAACCTATCCTAAAAATTATTGACGTGAAATAGACACATCGGGGGTGCTCTCGGGATTTGATCGACCCTGGAATTATATGTTTCCATCTTTTTGTCATTGGCATCAATTTTCTTCTTACCTGATTTCACCCGCTTCGTCAATGCTTCAAGCATTTCATTATCTCTGGGTTGACCCCGGGCTCATCTTCACCGATCTCTCGGCGGTTTGTTCGTTTCTTTGGGTGTTCTCCAGGGACCGTTCAGGGTTGACCCTGCAGAGGTGTGGCAATGATTTTGTAGCTGCTATATCACAGCCTGTTGAGCCTGCAATATTTCGAAGATTAGTCGCATGTTTTCCCCATCACCTTCACCTCGGGCGTTTCTCGAACTGTTGATCGGGGACCTCCACGAATGCTGTTTTCGGGGTCAGTTGGCAGGTTGACATCGATATCAACCTGTGAATTGGCGTTGATCGGATAAGCAACTAGGACTCCGTTGGGATCAACAAGGGCACCTAGGCACCAGATTGTTGTTTTTGCCATGATTTCCAAACTCAACATCAATGTTCAAGTGGATAGACTGAGAATTTGACATTTTTAAGTTGATCTGAAAAATTGAGACTTTAAAGAACAAATGTAAAAAAGAGTGTGCTATGGAGATTTGTAAAAAAACCACCATTATTTTCCTTAGCGCCACAGTGGGCTCCAAAGTGTTTATCCTATAAGCGGATAACAATTAAATTTATACGCGGTTTTAAGGATATGTGGATGGATTGAACACAAATAATCAAGAATGTTAGATAAACGAGTTAAAGATAAAATGAATAATCAAACTAATTGTAATGTTACGGACTGGCTCGTATTTAGGCTGGACATTAGTTATTTCCTCGATCGAATCCTCGGTTCGAAGACAATTGTGTATGAAGAACAACAGTAAAATAAGAAATTTGCAATAGCTAGAAAGCAGAAAAATGAATTTGTATTGCCTTGGTTTGCATGTTACAACATATCTTATCAAAGAAAAAACTTCCTTTTTATACAGTAGAAGAGTTTCACCCCTAGTACAAGTAGAAAAAAGGTAAAAATCCTCATCTCCTATTAATTACTTATCAGTAACCGCCATCGAGCGAGATTCGCGCCGTGATATCCGTTTGGTTCTAGATATCACGGCCCTCTATCTGTCGCCTACAACTGTTCATTGCGCTTCCCGAAGTTTCAAAACTCGTCCCGACTCCGAGGTGCGTCGTCTTATCAGGTTTGGTGACGAGCACTCTGTTCGGACCTTGATCCAAAGAGCTGCCAGCTTCGATTTCAATCTCATATATTCATACTCTTACTTCGTTTGACCCACCGGAAAATCGGGGTATGAGTTAGACCCGATTTCACCGATATACAATTTGGTCCGCTATGTGGTTGTTCCAGTTGCACAATGAAAGACACGTAAAGTAGATAATTGAAAAGTCTAATATGCCCTCAATCTAATAACTATTGACGTGAAACAGACACGTCGAAACCTAGCTTTTCTATATGATAGAAAAATGTTGCAGTTGTTTTTACTTGTACAACCAACCAGATATTTATTGCTTATACGGAATTTTCTGTTTCTTCTATTACATTTGTATTATATTAAAAGGTGAAGACAATTTTCTTTGCACGAGCTAGCCAGTAGCTAGCAAACCCTCCTTAATAACCTCTTACAATTTTCTTTGCACGAGCTAGCCAGTAAGCTAGCAAACCCTCCTTAATAATCTCTTAATCAATACAAAAAAGAAAGTTTTCTCACCTTACGTCATGAGCATCCAGCTTTCGATCTATTAATCACTACATTTGCCTGAAAGTAACATGAGCTACTTACCTACGTGGATTTCTAGGGATGTCCTTGACATGTTATTTCTCATACTACTTGATTTTACAATTACTTACTTATATAGGTAAAGATTATTTTTAGTCTGCGATTGAAATTATTTATATGCAACGGTTACAAAAATACTAAAAAGAAAAGTATTTTGTAGTATACCTGGACCATCTAATTTGATGCTTTAAAAGATATGGACCTCAAAAAATAAAACCACTTGAGCATTAAGATAAAATAAATACATAGTAGCCAGCAACTTTTCAAAGTATTAGCATTTCACACAAGTTGTAATTATTTACAGGGAATGAAAACAAATCCCAAATTCACACCAAGATGGAACAAATTAAATAAAAAATACCTAAAAGCTCCCAAAAAATCTAAACTGAGTCTTAAAATAACTTAAAAGAATTTGAAGACTTGACCGATTTCAAGTCAATGGAGGTCGGAGATGGTTCACCGCCGGCAGGTAAGTCGGCGAGGGCGGCCGTCATCCGGCGAATGCTGACGGAACGAGCAGTTCTGAAGCTGTAGGATCTTTTGGTCTTTGAAAATATGTTGGACGACTTGGATAAAATCAAATAAACTAGAGCTTGAACTAGAACAAATAGACCAACTTTAATCAACATGCTACTATCAATCTCCATTTTCTTTTTCCTTCTTTGTTGAAAATATATATGAATTGGAAAGAGAGGGAAATTTAATAAATCAGAAGTGAAAGGAAAGATATGTTGAGAGAAAAGGGCATGCAGAAGACGTATTTATATATATATAGAGAGAGTTAGCCGACCTCTTTGACTTGGCTTTACCATTGACATTCAGAGAGGAAGCATCTCAACGAAAAAGGGTTGCACGGAAATTTCTATGCTAGCTATGAATTCAACTCGTGCCACGTGTGTTCTAGAGGTTAATTTACGTACTTCTCATGATTATTGAAATTTCCAAGTAACGTATTTTGATTAATCTCATTAGATTCAACTAAGGAAAATAGAATCTTGAAAAAACGGAAATAGAACTTTGAAACTTGTGATTAAGCTAAGTCATGAATATTTTATGGCTATAATTTATCTAATTAAGGGAAAACAGATAAATATAAATTTGAATTATTTTTAAATATAGAAATGTTGTTAAGTATTTTTTCTAATTTTTTTAACATATTTGATTTTCTTATTCCTTGATGGAAGGGTAATATATATAATTTTTTCTTATTTGGCTAGTTCTTTTTCTTGGAGGAAAAGTGATACACGATTATTAGAAAGGGAAGTTAGTTAGGAAATTCAAAAAGTAGTTAGAGTTAGTTAGAGTTTGTTACAATAACTAACTTCCATTAGTTGAAAGAATCTGTTAGCTGAAGGAATATGCTCTGTTAGAAGAGCTCTTGATCTTTCATTCAATGTAATAGATATAAATACATTGTAATTACACAAATTACAGACATGAATAATAATACAATTCATATTCTACTTCTCATCTCTTTTTCTTCCTCTTCTCTGCACTCGTTTACAATTGATTTCTCGAATCACTCCTGAATCAATTTTGCGATCCTCGAGTTAACTAAACTCCTGCAATCGCGTAACAATGGTATCAGAGCCCTCGATCCTTGGAATCATGGCAAAAGGCACACGATTGACTGACAACTCAACTAAAGAATTAGCTGATCTGTGTGAATTGATGCAGAAATTGATAACTGATGTAGGGGCTTTATCTGGTGAAGTTTTACATCTGAAGCAGTTGGATAAAACTGTCCTTGAATTGAAGGAACAAATGACTAATTCAAGGGAACTACAGAAGGATAAATTGTCATTACCAGATGAAGGAGAACCTTCTGAAGGAAGGTCTCATCAAGATAAAAGTCCTACAAGTTGCAATCATCACCATTCCATAGGTGGTCTAGGATGGAGTTCTTAAGGTTCGATGGTGAAGATCTGAGGTCATGGTTTTTCAAAATTGAACAGTTCTTCTCTATGGAAAAGGTAGCTGTTGAAGACAAAGTTGCAGTCGCTGCCCCATAATTAGAAGGTGAAGCTATTCAATGGCACCGTTATTTCATGAGGTACCGACAGTACCTACAACTTGCTACTTGGAATGAGCATGTCATGGCATTGGTCGAGAGATTTGGGGCTGATTTTGATGATCCGATGGAGGAAATCAAAAAGAAAAAAACTGTTAGTGTGAAGGAATATCAATTTTTTTCCAGAAGAATCTGATTAGGGTGAGATTATCCTAAGAAAATGCAATTAGTTGCTTCATTGGAGGTCTGAAACATGAGCTCGATATTGCAGTCAAGCTCACTAATCCTACCACATTATCACAAGTGTACAGAACATCCAGAATATAGGAGGTTTACCTACCTGCAACCAAACAAACTTCCTATGCATCAGGACCCTCAGTCAAGAGATACTATGGGCCAAGAACTACTTGTAAACCATTAATACCCACTCCTACTCTCAGTAGTTCATCTTATATTAAGGGTGTTAATAGGAGAACATTGAGTTTAGATGAAATGAATGACAAAAGGGTAAGGGGATTGTGCTACTTCTGCAATGAGAAGTATGTACCGGGCATAGATGCAAAAATTCCAAACAGATTTACATATTAGAATTGGAGGAACCGAGGAAATACAAGATACAGGTGAAGAACAAAAACTATTGTTGCAAGATGATAGTTTCAATATCTCAGATCCATCTCAATCTGTAGAACAAATGGAGATTTCCATTCATGCCTTTAATGGTTCCTTGGATTACAAAACATTGAAAGTGACTGATTACCATGCTAAGAAGGCCTTGAGTATTCTGATTGATACTAGTAGTTCCCACAACTTCATTGATATTGATTTGGTCAAACGCTTGGGGATGTAAAATCAGGTATACTTCCCCTCAAATGGTGGCTACTGCTAATGGAAATATGATGATGGAAAAGATGTGTACTATCACTTGGTTGCTGCAAGGAGCTGAGTTTTCAGCAGAGTTCTTACTACTGCCCTTAGGCTCTCGTGGAGTAGTACTTGGGGTGTAATGGTTGCTAACGCTTGCAGACATCAAAATGAACTTTAGAAAGCTCACCATGAAATTCTGATACAAAGGAAGAAAACATCTCCTCAGAGGTGCTGGCAGCCAGATCAAGGTTCAAGAAGCTGACAAATTGGCCAAGCACATAGGTAACATTTTTTAGTTGTGCATGATTCAAGTAGTACCAATGGGAAATACTGAAGAACAATGGCATGCATTTAAAGCTAAGATAGAACCAGAAACAGATGCTAGATTAGTGCAACTGCTATCTAAGTATTCCAGCTTGTTTGAGGAGCCTATTGAATTACCACCTTCTAGAACTGTGTTTGATCACTTGATTGTTGCAAGCTGGTACTGAACCTGTGAACAAACAACCCTATAGATATCTTCAGTTAAGAAGGATATCATTGAGGGGTTGGTACAACAGATGCTAGATCAAGGGATCATTCAACCCTGTTGTAGTCCATTTGCATCTCCAATGGTTCTAGTAGGGAAAAAAGATGGAACCTGGAGGCTTTGTGTGGGTTATAGGACTTAATTAAACACATAGTCAAGAACAAGTTTCCAATTCCTATTGTGGAAGACACACTTGATGAATTAGAAGGGTCAATGGTCTTCTCTAAGATAGACCTAAGATCTGGCTATCACCAATTTAGGATGGCAAGGGAGGATGTTCCTAAAACTGCATTTAGGACTCATTCTGGACATTTTGAATATCTGGTGATGCCATTTGGCCTTTCAAATTCTCCTGCTACCTTTCAAGGATTGATGAATTCCATCTTTCAGAAGTTCATTAGAAAGCAGGTGTTTTTTTTATATGATATACTCACCTATAGCAGCAACATGGATGATCATCTGGTGCACTTAAGAGATGTATTTGTGGAGATGAACAAACACTAGCTCTTTGCCAAAAAGAGCAAGTGTTTTTTTGGAGTCCATAGGATTGAATACCTAGGACACTTCATACAGCAGAAGGTGTATCTACTGACCCTCACAAGATAGAAGCTATACAGAGCTGGGATACTCCAACCACACTCAAACAACTAAGGGGATTTCTAGGTTTGGCAGGCTACTACATGAGATTTATTAAAGGATTTGGGGTCATCTGTAAACCTTTAACTGAACTCACTAAGAAGAACAACTTCAAGTGGTCACCTGTAGCTAATACAACCTTTGTAGAACTGAAGAAAGCTCTAACTAATGCACATGTTCTGGCTTTACCTGATGTTGCCAAAACATTCACTGTTGAGACTGATGCAAGTGGATATGGAATATGAGCAGTGCTCATGCAAGAAGAGCATCCTATAGACTTTATCAGTAAGGCTCTATCACCTAGACATGCTGGATTATCTGTCTATGATAGGGAATTACTGGCCATTGTGGATGGTGTCTCTAAATGGTCGCAGTATTTGTTGGGACAAAGGTTTGTCATAAAAACTGATCAAAAGGCTTTAAATTTTCTTATGTAGCAGAAACTTCACACCAATTCTCAGTTGTTGTTGTTAACCAAGTTGATGTCTTTCGATTGCACTATAGAGTACAAAAAGGGATTCGAAAACAAAGTAGTTGATGCCCTTTCAAGAGTTACTGGAGCAGAATTGTTAACACTCACATTGTCACCTCACAATAATGATCTACTTCAAGCTCTTGTTCACAGTTGGAACTCAGATCAAGAGCTTCAACAGTTGATCGAAGAGTTGCAAGCTGATTCCACCAATCACAAGTCGTTCTCTTGGATGCATGGTCAGCTAAGGAGGAAAGGGAAATCGGTGGTTGGCAAGGTACCAGAACTAAGGAAAGAAATCATAACAACATGGAATGTTGGTCCTCAAGGAGGCCATTTAGGAGTAGAAGCTACAATGAAAAGCTGGTGACACTGTTATATTGGAAGAATGTGAAGCAAGATGTGAAGGATTTTGTCTAGAAGCGTGACATTTGCTAATGGAATAAATAAGATCTAGGTGCATACCCATGTCTGTTACAACCATTGCCTATTCCAAATGTGGCATGGTACACAGATTAGCATTGACTTTATTGATGGGTTACCCAAGTCAAGCGGATGTGAAATAATTTTGGTGGTAGTTGACAGGTTGAGCAAGTATGGCCATTTTATTCCATTAAAGCATCCCTATACTACCCAAACTATTGCCAAAGTTTTCCTAGACACAGTGGTAAAACTACGTGGGATGCCTGATGCCATCACTAGTGACAGAGATGTTGTTTTCTTGAGTTCTCTGGCTAGAACTCTTCACTCTACAAGGGGTACAACTACACACTTTTTCAGCATATCTTCCTCGGTCTGATGGCCAAACTGAGGTGCTGAACAGGAGCCTTGAGACATACTAAAGATGCTACTACAGTACAGATGCTACTAATTGGTATTCATGCTTGCCTATGGCTGAATACTGGTACAACACTTCCTTCCACTCAGCTATACAAACTACTCCCTGTGAGGCATTGTATGGTAGACCTCCACGATTACATTTGCCCTATCTTCTAGGGGAATCAACTTCTGCTTAAGTCGACAACACACTACAATAGGGAACTGAAAATCCAGCCGCTGAAGAGTTATTTGAGAAGGGCACAACTCAAAATGAAGCAACATGCATGCTCTCATAGAAGTGACAAACAATTTGCAGTGGGTTAATGGGTTTATTTGAAGGTTCAACCCTATAAGCAAGTAACAATTTCACATCACTCATCTTACAAGCTAGCTTCCAAGTATTATGGGCCCTTTCAGATCATAAAAGGGTTAGTTCAGTTGCCTATACATTTATGTTATCTATTGTGTAAGGATTCACCCCACAATTCACGTGTCCTTATTAAAAAGAAGTTATGAAGTTCCCTCCCAAATTTCTTATCCTCATGTCATCGACGTAGCAAGTCCTTATTGCCCTGACCCTGAGCTTGTTCTGCAAAGAAGAATGATCACAAGAGACAACAAGGTTATGGCGCATGATTTGATTAAATGGCAGGGCCTGCCTGCTGATGCAACTACATGGGAACTGGTTACTGTATTGCAAACAAGGTTTCCTTCATTCGATCCTTGTGGACAAGGATATTCTATTTCAGGGGAGTACTGATACACGATTATTAGAAAGGGAAGCTAGTTAGGAAGTCAAAAAGTAGTTAGAGTTTGTTATAATAACTAACTTCCGTTAGTTGAAAGAATCTGTTAGTCGGAGGAACTCTCTTAGAAGAGCTCTTGATTTTTCATTCAATGTAATGGATATAGATATATTGTAAGTACACAAATTACAGACATGAATAATAATACAATTCCTATTCTACTTCTCTTCTCTTCTTCTTCCTCTCTTCCTCTTCTTCTCCTCTTCTTCTCCTCCTCCTCCTCCTCGTCCTCCTTCTCCTCCTCCTCCTTCTTCTTCTTCTTCTTCTTCTTCTTCTTCTTCTTCTTCTGTCCTCCTCCTTCTTCTTCTTCTTCCTCTCTGCACTCGTTTACAATTGATTTCTCGAATCACTCCTGAATCAACTCTGCGATCCTCGAGTTAACTAAACTCATGCAATCGCGTAACAAAATAGTTTGTCACTTCTATAAATTGAGGATCCTTCTAATTTAGTAGCATTCCCAATATAGCCTTTAATAAGGCGTTTGAGAGTCTCTTTAAGTGAGACAAATGTTAGTCTGTCACTTGTGTTTGCCTATTTGTGAGTTTGTTCGTTCTATAAAAAATAATGGGTTAACCTGAACTCAGCCAAATTGACCCATAAGCTAAAATATTTTTAACTCTACCCATTAATCTCTGAACGGGTTAGACAGATTGAATGGATTTGGGCTCAAATTGCGAACTCTAATAATGACTAAATATGTTAGAGTATTTAGTTTACATGGCTCTTTCGGACCAAAAAAAATAATAAGAAAAGGCTATCTCTCCTTTAGGGCGGTTAGACCTATGTTGGGCCACGGAGTACTAATTCCACCAATGTTTATCAAAATCAATCTGTAGAAAGACTAAAACTCTTGTACAAAAAAATAAATAAATAATAAAAATGGTTGAAGGACACGAACTCTAAAAGAAAAAAAAAAAGAGAAGTAATTTGGGCGAAATGCATTTGCTTGACCGTCAAGATCAAACATAGGTAGGTCCTAGTGATAAATACGCACCATCTTACGTGTTCGCAGAATGCAGACGCAGCATTTATCACGTGTCTTTATCCATAATCAAAACGACAAAACCGTCCGACCAACGAGTGAATAAAATAAAACATGAATTTCACGGCCTAAAGGAAAGAGTCGTGTTTTATACTCTTTCTATTTTTATTTTCTTTGTTGTTAGTTTTAAAAAATGATCCTTTTGAATTTGATTTATAATCATACAAATATTATGAGTCTCTTTTCGAATTTTTTAAGATAATAAATTTTAAAACTTTTTATTTTTTTTAAACTTCGTGTTCAATCAAACATGTTCACATAAATTAAAACGAAAGAAGTACTAGTTATGACTGAGAATAGATTCTTTATGCTTTTGGGCTATTTAAGACTCAAACAAAATATATAGAGGTAAAATTACAGTGTAACTTTTTGTGGAAGGAGGTTCAAGTAACCCCCTTTCGCGCTCCTAAAACCGCCCCGTAACTATTTTGAGAATATTTGAAACAACTAGTAGCACCTTATGTCAAGGGGAATCAAAATATAATCTATTATTCATTAATAATAAATGGAAAAGACCAAGTTATATTTTCTTTCCTCTGAAATAAAACTTCTCACTAATTTCATACCATCCCATGGAATGTCTTAGAGAAACAAAACTTCATACTAAAGTTCTCTTGTAAGTACAAACAAACACATACAAAACCCATGCGAATTCGTCAAACCTTTACCAGAAAAGTCCATTGTAACATAATAGAAAGCTGAAGTTGTAGGGTTATGCAGTCAGAAGGCCACGTAGTATATTGAGAAAATGATGACCAAATAAAGGGCTATTCCAGAGTTTTAAAATGAGAGAATCCTCACTTTCGACCCAACATCGTTGCCAAGCTAAGTAATCACCCACTATAGTTAAATAGCACCAACTTATCTAGGAAGAAGTAAAGCAAATCATAGCTCAACAAAAAATTGTGAATGTTATTAATGCTAGGAGTTGGAGATGTATCACAACAAAGTACAACTTTAACAAGCAACACATAATATTGCTATAACAAAATGAGGCTTTTGTCACTATCTATTTTGATTATTGAGCAGAAGCATGGTTATCCATCACAGATTTACAATTCTCCGATCCACACGATATATGCCAGAAATTATTCTCTCGGATGTTCCTAATTAGTAAGTAACAACTATACACAGTGGCGAAGCCAGAAATGATTTCAAGGGTGTTCAAACTTGAAAGAATTAATAAAAAATTCTGACAAAAAAAGTGTTCAATATATATTTTATACATGTAAAATCAGTATTTTACTTATATACACAGTGTAATATTTCATCATATTTCGGTGAAGAGTGGTCAGTTGACCACCCTTTGTAAAAGGTGGCTTCGCCCTTGACTACATAGTACCTGCAAAAGGAAATATAAAGGTCAAATAATTTAGTATAATAAAAAAATTATAGTGCATCACTGTTACCATCTAAGTCGTGCTTCCCGCATCTTGTCGTCCACAGGAGTCATGCCCATCCTCTCCCGAATATCTTCATTTCGAATCTTATCCAGCCTACTGTACCCACACATCCACCTCAACATCCTCATTTCTGCTACTTTCATCTTCTGGATATGTGAATTCTTGACTGGCCAACACTCAGCTCCATACAACATGGCCGGTCTAACCACCGCTCTATAGAACTTACCTTTGAGTTTCGGTGGCACATTCTTATCACACAAGACTCCAGACGCTAACCTCCATTTCATCCACCCTACCTCAATACGGTGCGTAATATCCCCGTCGATCTCCCCATCTCCCTGGATAATTGACCCTAAGTACTTAAAAACTTTCTCTCTCGAGGATGACCTGTGAGTCAAACCTGACTTCCACATCATCTTCCCCCGTCACGTCGCTGAACTTACATTCCACATATTTTATCTTAGTCCTACTCAACTTGAAACCTTTAGACCCCAGGGCCTGCCTCCATACCTCCAGTCTCCCATTAACACCGCTTCGCGTCTCATGATGCGCTCAATTTACACCTTAAAAGAATGTAAGCGATCGTTGTCAAATATAGTAACCCAACAAGGTTGGGGTCGAATCCCACAGAGAACAATATGAGGGCGTTTAGGAATGCTAGAGAATTATCACTTATCGTGCAGTGCCAAACAAATATGATTTTGGGTTTTTGATAATTGTTTATAACTAAATGCGAAAATATAAACTAACCTAGAAAGCAATTAAAATGATCGATGGCAACAAGTATCGATGCTTCGGGTATTACACTCGAGTAACGATCCAATGTATTTCACGATTTTACAAATATGAGCGGGTAATGTTAATTAGCCACGGATAACATTTCTTAATTAGCTTTTCCCAAAGACTAACAAGACTTCCTAATTGAATTATCCCTAACCCAATTAGGAGATTAAGCACTTCCGAGTTTGGCTACAAGTAGTTCAATCCTATCCCTAGGTAGAATCTATAAAATGAGGGTTAAATCCTCAAGTTCTTGTTAATTAATCTTTCCCAACCCCAAATAATCTTTTCCAAAACTAATTCGGAGTTAATGGGCGAGTCCTAGGGTTAGCTAATCCCTTTGGAAACATTAAAGAACAAGAATAATTAAAATAACAAACACCCACTTCACAAATATAATAAAATCATTCAATACATAAGCACAACAAGGTATTTAATCCACACTTTAAATATGAATATTCCCATAAACCATATTCAAGTGTTGGAAAAATACTACACACTTAGATATACAATACAAAGCAAGGAAATGAAGAAATAAACACAAATGGGTAAAGAAAACTTCACCACAATGTCGAAATCTAAAAATCCAAAGTGTGTGTGCAAACCCACAAATCAATACTTGTTCTTCTCTACTCAAAATATATTTACAAAGCTCAAAATATGTCCAAAGATATGCTAAGATAATGCCAAGATCCGTCAAAATGGCTGCTAGGTCGAGTATATAAGAGATGAGTTTGGGAAATGTGATTTTACACTTTTGTCCAGATCTGATGCCCGACTACCGCACCTGCGGAAGATTCCTCGCAGGTGCGTTTCCGCAGGGGCGGAATATCTCTCGCAGGTGCGAGTTCTGAGTTTGGTCACCTTTCCGCATGAGCGTACGTCTGGTCGCACCTGCGGTTCCGCAGGTGCGTGAATTCACTCGCCGGTGCGAGTTTAGGCTGTTGACTTTCAATCGCAATTGCGGACATTTGGTCGCACCTGCGGTTCCGCAGGTGCGTAAAAAGCACCGCAGGTGCGAGTCTTGTGTGCCTGAGCTGGCTTCGCAGGGGCGACAATACTTCGCAGGCGCGAGGTCGCGCTTGCGACCTAAAATCCGCAGGTGCGGAATCACTGAAGCCTTTCATGCACTTTTTCACCGCTTTTTGTCCAACTTTCATTCCAATTTAACACCAACCTTCATAGCATCATTTCCCTGAAAATTGAGGAATTATACACTAAAAACGATCTCAAGTTATCATTTAACAATACAAAATCTAATGAGAAGAGGCTAAAATGAGTGGTAAAATCACCACTCATCATCTCATCAATCAGAACTATATCATCAGCGAACAACGTACACTATGGAACCTCTCATTGGATATGGTGTGTCAGAGCGTCCATCGCTAGAGTAAATAAGAACGGGCTGAGCGCAGATCCTTGGTGTAACCCCATAACCACCGAAAAAGGCTCTGAGTCACCTCTCACAGTCCTAATCCGAGTCATAGCTCCATCAAACATATCCTTTATCGCCCTAATGTAAGCCACCGACACACCTTTCACCTCCAGACACCCCCAAAGGACGTCCCTAGGGACCTTGTCATATGCCTTCTCTAGGTCAATAAACACCATATGCAAATCCCTCTTCTTATCGCCGTATAGTTTCACCAACCTCCTGATAAGGTGGATAGCTTCCCTAGTAGAACGACCTGGCATGAACCCAAACTGATTTTCCGATATAGACACCGCCCTCCTTATCCTCCCTTCCACCACCCTCTCCCAAACTTTCATGATATGACTTAGTAACTTGATACCCCTATAGTTGTTACAATTATTAATATCCCCTTTGTTCTTTTACAACGGAACTATTGTACTCCACCGCCACTCATCAGGCATCCTCTTTGTCCTGAAGATAACATTAAATAACCCAGTCAGCCACTCCAAGCCTGTCCTACCCGCATATCTCCAAAACTCTACTGGAATCTCATCTGGTCCGGTCGCTTTGCCCAGACTCATCTTACCAATCGCACCCACGACCTCCTCAACCTTAATGCGCCTACAATACCTAAAGTATCGGTGACTCTCGAAGTGCCCCAATTTCCGTAACACGATGTTTCCACCCCCCTCTTCATTCAGAAGTTTATAAAGTACGACTGCCATCTTTGCCTATTCTGGGCCTCTTCCATCAATACTCGACCGTCCTCGTCTTTGATGCACCTCACTTGATCCAAGTCGCGAGCCTTCTTCTCTCTTGCTTTGGCCAACCAAAATAACTTCTTGTCCCCACCTTTGCCCCCAAGTTCCTCATAAATCCGACCAAAAGCAACAGTCTTGGCCTCTGTGACCGCTAATTTCGCCTCCTTCCTAGCCTCCTTATATCTTTCCCTATTCTCTCTCCTCTGATCCTCATCGATGCTCTCTACTAGCTTAATGTAAGCCTCTTTCTTGGCTTCAACTTTATCTTGGACCACGTCATTCCACCACTAGTCGCCTCGATGTCCGCCAGAGTAACCTTTCGAAACTCCCAACACCTCTCTTGCTGCGTCTCTTATACAGTCCGTCGTCGCCGTCCACATAGAGCTAGCGTCCCCACGACTCTTCCAGGCACCCATATTCGTCAGCCTCCCCTCCAACTCTTGCACATTATCCTTAGACAAACATCCCCACCCGATCCTCGACTGAACCCGTACAAACCTCGTCTTCCTCTTCATCAAGATACCGACGTCCATAACTAGGAGGCTATGTTGAGTTGTGAGGTTCTCACTCGGGATCACCTTGCAATCCTCGCACAACCCCCTATCACACCTCATGAGAAGGAGATAGTCAATTTGAGTCTTAGCCACCATACTCCGGAAGGTAACCAAATGTTCATCCCTCTTCGAAAACATAGAGTTCACTATCACCAACTCAAAAGCTCTAGCAAAATCCAACAATGAGTTGCCGCCCCCATTCCTATCACCAAAGCCGAAGTCACCGTGCACCTCACCATAGCCACCAGCAGACGACCCAATATGACCATTGAAATCCCCTCCTATGAATAGCTTCTCTGTAGGCGGAATACCCCGCACCACCTCATCCAGCGCCTCCCAGAAGTGCCTCTTAACCTCCTCGTCCAAGCCCGTTCGCGGCGCGTAAGCTCTAATGACATTCATAGTGCTCCCTCCAATTATTACCTTAATCGCCATCAATATTTCATTCACCCTTCTAACCTCTACCAACGACTCTCTAAGCTCCCTATCCACCAAAATGCCCACTCCGTTCTTGCCCTTCACGACTCCGGAGAACCACAATTTATACCCCTCTACATTCCTCGCCTTCGATCCTACCCACCTGGTCTCCTGCACACATGCTATATTGACCCTCATCTTCTGGAGAATCTTTGCCAGCTCTATAGACTTACCCGTCAACGTCCCTATATTCCAAGATCCAATTCTCAACCTACGGGCTACTTTGTTCCATTTACCTCCTTTGGGCACCGTCCCACCCCCTGACCCTTGCCTTACCCCCTCCCCACCACCCGACCTCCCCGAGGACATGACCCTACTCTGCCATTACAAACCACAATCTCTATACCTACGAAGATCTAAAAGTTGAAAGGAGAGAAAAACACCACACAGAACAACAAATGGAGCAAATAGTAACTACAAGTCCACTAGACTGACTAGACTAGTACGAAATATTACAACAACAAAGTAATTAATACAGGGGACAGAGAAAGAAGAGGCGGGAGGTACCAATTCCCACGAATAGAACCTGGAACTCTCGACTTGGTATACTCCCGATGCTGCGGAACCCGACGTATAGTTGCTACTCTACTGCTTGCGCGCGTGCACCTCCCAAAAGTGATACTTGCAAAACACGCAAACATCCACGGAACCAAAAGAATAGGGGGAGAAAAAAATCAAAAAAATGATGGATTGGAGGATACCGATCACTGATGAGAAATCAAGATATTTTAAAGGTGACCGTGATTGAAAATTTGATCCGGTGAAACTCCAACAGAAAATCGAGAAGAAACTGAAGAATATTCCCACATAATCAAGTATTCTATTGATTAAGACTGTTAAGCTTATTTCTTAACAAATATGAAAAAACTTCAAAAGATTGACTGCTGCAAATTGTAAGAAATGAAAACTGTACAAAGAGACAAAATAAACAAATCTCCTTTAAAAAAGAACTTAAGAAAATAAAATCAGAAGCTATTCTTTCTATGAGAAGTTGATAGCAACACCAACACACAAACAGAAAGTAATTGTTTAGCAATCCAACCAAAAAGTATTTAACCTACTTAAAAATCATACTATAACTCTAAGAAATTTAACATACAAAGTTGTTACAAACAAAAGACACGTGAAAACAGAGTTGCAAACCAAATTTTTTTATAGAAAAATTATTAAAGAAAAAAGATATTTACACCAAACTAGAATATTGAGGGTAACACAACTTAACAATTTCAATATAAACTAAACCAAACAAAATTAAAAAATTATAAGTAATTTCGATAAAGCACTAGAAAAAACATTCACGTTAAAGAAAGGTTTTAATTTTTTTGAAGTAAAATGAAGGAGTTTAATAAGAATCAGTTTTATTGTATTAAAATAAAGAAAATAAATAATAAAGAGAAGTAAGAAAACAAAGAGTCAAAGACAACATAAGAAACACCAAGCCCTATCGATAGAGGTTTGAACTTGCGACCCTAAACTTAATTACTTTGAACCCACTTTCCACTGCTCTACAACTTCCGTTAGTGTCATGTCGGTTCAGATATTCTAATATTTACCAATTTCATAATTTTCTCATGAAATTTCAAGGTAAAAATATTAATTTTTCCAACGAAGCGGGTTCAATTGAACCCCTTCTTACAAGGTGGGTCCTCCCATGAGTATGAATATCTTTGGGAAAGGAAATATCAGAAGTGTGAACCTATATGCATAATTAGTTGAAGGATGTTGGCCTAAGTAAGTTTATTTTGATGATTGATAAAGAAACACATGCATGAATCAGGTTCATACACAGTATACACAAGGCACATGCAGATTCAAGAACAAGACATGCACATGAAGGGGATAAGCACAAGCGGTTATATATGATATCACCTAAACGAAAAAGTTGCATAATTGGCAAGGAAGACTCCTTACTTGAAGAGAACTCTATCCTAGATACGGGAGGAGTTAGAAGTTGAAGATAACTAGAATTCGTCCACCATGGAAGAGTATAGCATTACAAATCTAGTTATTTCTTATTCTACTAACTCTATAAATATCAGTTTGTTCTCTTCTACCAGTGACGCACAAACACTAAAGTTAAAACAAGAGTTGAGAGCAAAATAGCAAGAAATTTTGCAAGCAATTCTTGTGTGTTTCAAGTGTGCGAACCTGAAACTACATGAAATAAATAGAAGAACCAGCTCCAAGTGTCTGTCTTTTATTTTGGTTTCATTTTAGTAGGGCTTTTGAGTTGTACCTTTTAGCTTTCTCTAGAAGCATTTGTACTAGGTACTCTGAGTGTATTGTTCAAGTTAGAGTTAACTTGAAGTTGTCGCAACAACCTGAGGCTGGCTTCCACAAAGGGTTAGAGGTAATCCTTAGGTTTACAAGAGTTTTGTAAACGTTGTTTTTGGCTCAGGGATTTAGCGGAGTGTTAGAAAAATTCCTACTGGGAAGTAGGTCATGGTTATTTCACCTTTTGAGCCAGCTATTTTCCATGTAAAAATAGTGTTTTCTTTAATTTCTCCACTTACTATTCTGCAATTTTAGTATAAGAAATACGTCGAAGAACCAGGTTCTTCTATAATCTGTGCACGTAAAATATTGGACACCATTAAGATCACCTCCCTCTTGTGTGACATTGAAGTATAAAATATTAATTGGTATGAGAGTGGGTTATCCTTGAAGAGGCTAACACCTTAGGAGAATATCAAGATGAGTGCATCACTTGGAAATTGGGAAGGGCAATCCACTACTAGGACACCCCTCTTTAATGGCCAGTGCTACTGTTGGTGGAAGTCAAGAATGACAGATCACAAACAGGGAGATGACTATGAGCTATGAGACATTGTCACTGGTGGTCCACTGGCTATTTTGAAAAAAAATATTGAAGGAGTAGATGTACCAAACACAAGAGGTGACTGCAATGCTGAAAATCTGAAGAAGTGGGAAAAGAATACCAAAGCCAAAAAATGGCTTGTTTGTGGACTTGGTGCAGATGAGTACATCAGTATCGAACTCCACTGCTAAGAAAATTTTGGACCCACTAAAAGTGGCTCATGAAATAACAACTCAGGTGAAGTGATCAAGAGAAACTCTATTGTACTCTCAGTATGAAAACTTTTCTATGAAGGATGAAGAAACCATTCAGGAGATGTACACAAGGTTCACTATATTGACAAATGAACTAAAATATCTTGGCAGAATTATCCCTGAAGAAGAAAGAGTTGAGGAGATACTTTACTAGGGTCTTGTCAATTACTTGGGAAAGAAAGATCACTGCTATCCAGGAATAAAAGAATATTTCTACACTCCATCTGGTGAATTTATTGAAAATCTCATTGCCTATGAACTTAGGAGACAAACCATAAAAATGGATGTACCTAAGAAAGAAATGAGTTTAGTACTCAGAATCACTGAAGGTTCTGATATGAAAAATGATGAAATTATTTGTCTTCAAGAAGTACCTAAGGAGAGGAAAGGGTTCTTCAAGAAATGGAAGCTATAACAAGGAAAGAGCTCCAGAGAAGAAAACCAATGATGACTGCTACAAGTGTGGAAAGACTGATCACATGATAAAAATTTGTCCTTTATGGGAGAATTAATGGAAGAAGGAAAGAGCTGAACGAAGGAACATGTTCATCCCAAGAAAGGCAACAACAAAGGATCAACCAAGGCTATGGTAGCTGCTTGGGGAGAATGCTCAGATGAAAGCACAGATGATGATAATGATGATGAACGAGCACTAATGGCTATTGGAGACCAGGTGAAAAAACTAAGGTACGTGTGTTTCATCTCAAAGACAAGATTAAAGTTTTGTCCAAAGAAAGATTATCGGAATTGTTATTAGAGCCGATTGATGAATCTAAGGATGTTAATAACAATAAAGAACAATTGTCATAAGAATGTGTCATTTTGATGGCTAAGTGCAAAAACCTAGAGCTTAGAGCTTGTGAAACTGAAAATGAAAAAGAAGTATTGAAGAACCAGGATCATGCACCTGACAACTGTCCTAGAGCTTAGATATAAAAATCTAAAATTGAAACTAGGAACAAGTAAAAAGACAGCTGGTGACACATAACTCACTTTAGAGGAGAATGTAGTAAAAATGAAAGATGTGTTCAATAAAAGGGTGAATAGGTAAGAGTCTTAAAGGAGGACCTCAACAAGGTCAAGCATGAGCTAGACAGACCTTGTAAATGGAACAGGTCCTCTAGTGCACTTTCATGGCTACAAGAACATTATAGTAGCAACATAAGAGGACTTGGCTTTGGAAACTCTACGCCTAAGTAGGATCCCAGAAGCAAGTACCTCACACTCCCTGAGAATAAGATTTGCACACACTGTGGAAACACTGGTCACTATAAGAGTGATTGCATTGTAAAGAAAAGGCAGATCAAAAGAACAAAATTTTGTTCTAGGGAAAAATAGGCTGCCAAGTTGGGCAAAAAAGAATTTGATTTATCCTTTTGCCTATTGAGAGGGACCCAAACTAGTTTGGGTTCCTAAGACTAAACCCTGATTTCTTTTTCCAGGTCCATGTGAAGGGGAGTAGCCAGATATGGTACATGGATAGTGGCTTCTCAAAGCACATGATATGAAGGAAGAACCAGTTCCTTTCACTTGGAACCTTAAAGGAGGTAATGTCTCCTTTAGAAATGAAAAGAAATGTGAGATCATTAGGGTTGGAAAAGTAGGTAAGACTGATACTCACTCTATTGAGAATGTCTAGTTGATAGATGGACTAAAGTATAGTCTAATAAGTGTATCACAATTGTGTGATAGAGGTAACATGATAGTCTTCACCTCTACAAAATGCTTTATGATAAATTTAACCACTGACAAGATAGTATTGCAGGGAAAAAAAGTGAATAACATATATGTGGTGGATCTGTCCACACTTTCAGATAATCAACTCATTTGCTTAAGTGTGTTGGATAATGATCCCCTCCTATTGTTAACTATGTAAGGTCTACTAAACATTAGAGATTATAAGGTAAGGGTAAAGAGAAGGTGTAAGGCACTCTTTAAGATCCATATTAAAATGGTTTACCAACCGAACATAATTTAGCTACCAAGGCTAAGTATTAAACGTATAAAAACTTTATTAGTTAAACTAGGCTCGTAACTTGATCTCTTATTTACGATCTGAGAAAGTAAAGAGCTTATCAATGTTGTTCAACATTGTACCAAAGTGAATCTTCCTTAACCTGTTAACTCCAAACTAGAAACATTAGAAAAGTAACTATTAGTTTAAAAACAACATTTTTTAAAGAAAGTAAAGAAAAAACAATATCGTCTTGAATATATGAAACAGGAAAGGGAAAATAAAGATGACAGCTACTGTATGCTAGAAATACCGCTAGTTTCAGTTCTTTAAAAACCACACACCAAAAAAAAAACTAGAGTTATCAGTTTTATTAAATCGGTAGAGCGAACAGAAGAAGTTTCAAAGCTGTCATCGATTTTATAATACCTTAGCAGATTTAACAACTTGTATTTGACGCAGGTCGTGATTTTAAAGAAAATTGACCAGATATAGATAACTATGTGACAAATTGATTCTTTACTACAGAAAATACTCTCAACTATCAAACAAATAAACAAGTAAACACACATGAGACAGTTAATCAACCATAAAAACAAAATAAAGAATATGCAACCATTGTTTGTGTGACGACCTGGCCGATCGTCTTGAGAGTTATGATCCCGATCCCCTATTAATTGTTTCCCCGTATCTATTTTTGCTATTGAGTCTTACCGGGCGGGATCGCACGTGCGGCGCATGAAGCGCAAAAGCGGAAATTTGAGTTCTGTCCATGGATTGCAGGTGTGAGGGTACTTCCGCATTTGCGATGCTCGCAAATGCATTTTTGGAACGGCATGAGCGGTGAATGGCCGCAGAAGCGGACAAAGCTCCGCTGGCGTGCACGCGTAGGAGCGGCCTCCTTGCCGCAGATGCGATCTCAACCTCCTTAAGTGATTTTCGCACCTTCGATGTTTTTCCTGCAGGTGCAGTTCTAGGTTCACAGAAGTGAATTTGCTGGGCAGAAAATATGGAGAGTTTCGAGGATTTGAATTCATTCTTTATTTTTGGACTTGAGAGCTCAGAAATTGGCGATCCTTTGAAGGATTTTCAGAGAAAACTTGTGGGTAACGATTCCTTACTCCTTTATGGTCATGTTCCGCTAATCTATGGTTAATTTCATCATTTAATTAGTGATTTGGAGTAAAAATTTGGGAAAACTTTGGGAAAAGTTCTTAGGCCGAATTTTGAGGGTTTGATCGAGATTTTGGTATCGGATTTGAGTAAATTTGGTATAGTTAGACTCGTGAGTGAATGTGTGTTCATATTTCGTGACTTTTACCCGATACTGAGATGTGGGCCCGGGGAGGCCTTTTGAGCGATTTTCCAATTTCTTGCTTTAACTTTTATTCTGTTCGCTAGATTAGTTTCTTATAGTTATATTTATATTATGTAATTGGTTTTGGCTAGATTTGGGTCACTCGGAGCCGGATATTCATGAAAAGAGCATTATTTCGGATTGATTTGAGCTTGGTTCGAGGTAAGTCGCTTGCCTAACCTTGTGTGGGGGAACTCCCTTTAGGATTTGGTACTGTTGTTCATATTTAAGTGTTGTGTACGTGAGGTGACGAGTACGTACACGGGTGTCGCGCCCCTTTTTCTCGTGAAATCGGATTTCGACAAGTGACGACTCTTTTAAGGAAGGGTGTTAAAAGAGATAGTCGCCACCTAACGGGTTTGAGGTGCGTTAGGGCACCTATTTGCAAATAACTCAGGTTTAACCAGTTTGCATCACCAAAGATCGGGTAAGGGCTCAAATTACCACGAGGCGAAGGTGTTAGGAACTCCTCGAGGTCCACAATTGTGGGTCCCGGCCAAACTCGAATTATATGAATTAGTCTAAACAAAAATAAAATTGGGCAAATAAACAAAATGATTTATTTTAAAAGAAAGGTGGGGGAGGGGGGGGGAGGGGGGGGATCCTAAGTTTTTTAGCCTAAAGGATCACCCCGTGCAACATAAATAATACCTCGCAACTCCCTCGAGGTGGGGCGTTACTCGTATTATTCAGCGGGCACAAACTATCATCTCCTGCTACCCGATTACTATCTTTAAGTTATTTACCTAAAGCGCACTAGTTGATTCTAAATCGTACCCTATGCGTGCACTAACCGTCCCACGCCTATGGTCCAAGAGGAATTTGGACTATCTCGGGGTGCTTCTAGACTTAACTTAGGTTTCTCAACAAAGAGAAAACTAGGCGACATACAAAACAAGTTGGACTTTCATGTATAGGCAAATAAGGGCTCAAGTTAGCCTCCGCACTTAGACAACAGACGCACGCAAACTAATTAACATTTGATAGTTGCAGATTTTAGACTAATTAAAGTTATTGAATTCTATAGGCATGATCTCTATGTGATTCTGAAGTTTAATGGGCAGACAGTTTCATATGTAGAAGCCATTTTCTTAATACGATTTCTAAAAGACTACGCAGTTGCCTACTTATTATAAGTATAAGAGATTAAACCTATATGCATGATATCTAGGTGATTCACGCAGTAACTAACAATGGTAATCACATGAATATATTCAGAACTGCTTAGTTGAGTCCTATAGGCATGCTTTCTAATAATGATAATTAGATCAATGTTGACAGTTCAACATTAGCACCTGAAAGAAACGAGCAGGATAATAATTAAGACTGATTTTAGACCCTATAGGCAGGATTTCTATAGTCATAATTGAGACTGATTTTAGAACCTATAGGCAGGATTTCTATAGTTATAATTGAGACTGATTTTAGATCTTATAGTCATGGTGTCTAAATTATAGATTAGGTAGCATGTAAATTAACAGAATACTACACAACCTAATGCATGTGCACATTGAGATATTAGTAATTTAATATCCTATAAGCATGGTTTCTAACAGGTAACGACATAACACATTTGAGCAAAGTAGAGCACTATAGGCAGGATCACTAATGCATAATAACTGCACACATCTGAGCAAAGTTGAGCACCTATAGGCAGGACATCTACCCATTTTAATGCAAGTATTAAGATAAACTCCCTTTTCCAAATTTTACTAATACCCCAATTGTTATTACAACATTATTACCGACCCAATGAATAACATAAATTACAGAATAAAATAACTATAGTGAGCCTACAGCAGGCCTAATGATACACCCAGCCAGACCAGGCCTTCGTTCTCTAGTCCACACAGTTCGCAACAACCCAGAAATTACATTTTCATTGACATAAGGTAGCCAGAAACCAATTGATTCATCCAGTAAGTAGAAAATAGAGTTGAGCAAGTAGAACCAAGACCCTAGTGTGTCATAGTTCCCAAGGGATTCAAGAACCTAGGGTAGTGCTCACACTAGGGAGGTTGATAGGGAAATTCAAAGAAAAGACTAAGGACCAAATCCAAGTGTGTCAGAGTTCACAAGGGTCTCAATTGGACTTCGAGCAGTGCTCACAGTAGGGAGGTCAAATGATAGAACCTAAGGAGCCTTGGCTTTAAGCCGGCTAAGAATTAGAACTCAAAAGAGACCAGGCAGTAAGGGAATAGACTAAGGTTAAGGGACAACACTGAGGGATACAAACAGATTCAAGTTGAGAACATAGAACATGCTTAGATTTTAAGGACAGACTTAACAAAGTTTTAGAAAACAAGATCAATACATAATGCATATTGCAAGATTGATGTACACAGACTCATTGTAAGAAAGGGTTCAGATTATGCTAAGTGTAGATGCTAGTATCCCAAGAAGGGATCATGTCAATTAGCAACATAACTTAACAGAATGAGAACAAATTAAGGCAACTATTGGGAAATCAAGACATGGTAGAAGCATACAAGATCAAATATACTACATGTCATAATCGCAAGTTCAGAAATAAACTTATACTAGATACTTAGTGATTACATTCATGCTTAGTCAACTAATCCATAAAAGAGGATATGAAAGCATGTTCAAGTAGCAATATTAATAGCAAATTTAAACACTAAAGAGATAGCTAAAATACTAAGGCTCTAAGCATAAGTAACACATAGACTAGGTAGATTTAAAAATAAATTAACTAGCTCAAATTAGGTCTAAGCATGTCTCAAACTACAAACGTAATGGCATTTAGATTAGAAAGACCTAAAATTGAAGTAGGGCAGTCAGAATTGCATACGAGAACAACCCATAAACACATTAAACCACAATCTTCAAAAGTGAAAACATATGCTTATGATAGGTAAACAGGAATGAAGTGACAAAGGTTTGGGTAACTCACCAGTTAAGCGAAAAACAAGAAAGAACGGAAGTCCACAGTGTTATGAATATCAACACAGAGCAAGAACCCAAAATTTCTGGCCTTGGCTTTCGGCCGGCCAAAAACCAGAGTATAGAGCAAGAGTATTAGAGAACAAAGAGCATGCAACTTTAATTTTTTTAGTAAATTTCTTAATGATTCGAGACTGTTTCAAAGGGGAATGGGGAGGGGTTTATATAACAGTAGAAATCGAACACCCAAACAAGGAAAATCATTAGTTAACCACTAGAAAGGAAAGAACATCACATGCAATCGAAACCAGCAAGGAAAAGAGAGAAATTTAAAAAACCCTAATTTTAGGGAAAGTACACAAATCAGCAGATTCTAAAAATAAAAAATCAAACGTTGCATAGAATAAGATGAATATAGACAGAAATATCGCTTAATCAAAGAATCGAACCAGTTTTGGTTCGATCTAAAAGAGATCTGAAACCCTAATTTTTAGGGTATGTAAGAATCAACAAAGATACACAAAGATCCATACCCATAATAGAACAAGAATAAACATAGACGGAACAGTAAAAAGTCAAGAATATGAACCAATTTTGGTTCGATACTTGTGAGATCCGCTAGTCGTGTTTAGGCAAGAGGTATAGAAAAGGATCCAGTACCAGAGGGTCAAATATGCCAAGCAATAGCTGTATAATCCCATGTCCGATGGGATTAGGAGAGGGATTTTGGGGGAGAAGATGGCTATGGTTTGACAGAGAGAAGGGGGAGGTTTGAGAGAGTTCAAAGGCGTGTTAGGGTAATTAAAAGAGTAGGAGTAATATGAGCCGTTGATATTTGAGATCAACGGCCATGATTAGCTGAGGGTCTTGGGTCAGGTTGGTTTAATTGGTTGGGTTGGGGCTTATTTGGTTTGGGCTCAGATGTTATTGGGTTGGGACTAGGTAGTTTAGCTCCGAAAAATAGGTAAGGTTTGGGCCTGATTTGGAATACACAATGTTTAAAAAATAAATAATTTTAAAAGTAATTAATAAGTATCAAAAATATCATTTGTACACGAAAATGATAAAAATAACTACTTAATATTATAAAAATATAAATATTTATTTTTTGCATAGATAATGTAATTATACATGCATATGGGCTATTATTGCAAAATGTGTAATTTAGACTTAAAATGCAAATGTAATTATACGATGTCACACCTCCTTTTTCCTCCAGTAAGGGTAGATTAGAGAGTTTTTCCAATTAAAGTGACATTATTCGATTTTGGGATTTTTATTAGTTTTAGAGTCGCCACCCGAATTTTTATGGTGTTCCGGGACACTATTTATTGAAATCCCAAATCGAGGAGATTTTTGACTCTGTTTAAAAATGTCTGCGCACCAGAAATTCGGGTAAGGAATTCTGTTAACCCGGGAGAAGGTGTTAGGCATTCTCGGATTCCGTAGTTCTAGCACGGTCGCTTAATTATTGATATTTGGCCTAATTATTTGATTATTTACATATTTTAAATCTATTGTGCATTTTTATCTGCTTTTAATATTTTATGGATTATTCTGAAACAAGTCACGATGGCGTGCACTTGTAGCTTTTGGACACATTGTAAGTGCGCCACATGAAATGCACCCACAATTTACAACATGTGATTTTTATTATAATTTGAAGTTGCGATCGGGTAGCATGAGTTGCAAACCCGAGTGTAGATTACGTAATCACGACTATGGTCATGATGGTTTAATTGCTTATTTGAAGCAAATCCACTATTCATTTGTTTTTTTAAGTTTTTTGTAGTACTAGTCTAAAAGAGATATTTTTGGACTACAGGGTATGTATGTGTTCAAAATTATCTAAGACTAAGTTAGCTAGTCTAAGGATGGGTATTTGGGCGTTGGCCAAATCTGGCCCAATTTAGTAACCAACACTTTAGGCCAACCTATTTTTTCTATTTGTAAAAGAAGAAAGAAACCGGTCCAAATACCACATAAAAGAGTCACATAGTATAAAAATAAAATAGGATTCAATTTAACATTTTTCGAGCCTGTAGTTCTGCCTAAGAACATTTATCAACAAAACTTGAACCTTCGTTTTTGAAATAACGTTGTAGTTCTGCCTGAGAAAATTTTATTAGTAAAACTTGAACCTTAGTTTTCAAATAACATAAAACCGTTGTAGAATATATGTGCAGAAACCTGTTAATTTTAATGAAATAAAGAAGGTCCTAATTTTATTTAAAGATGAGGCATAAGGGAACATGGGTCTTTATTCAATCTTAATGCAAAAAAGCCCTCATAGAATAGCGAGTCTAACAAGATTTTAAAGTCAGTGTCCAAATTCAAATAAACTGTTGAGCCATTTGAGTTTGCACCCAGGCTCGATAACTCAAAACTTACACCCGCTCAGGCTCCTTGGGCCCTATCGAGTCTGGACCAAATTGGTACAGCTTGCCTTTACAATTTTGAAGCATTAGAAAATAAGAAAATAAGAAAACAAGGCTTAATACAATTTTAAGAAAAAAAAGTCCAGTCCGTTACATGCAGTTTTTAGAATAAATTTACATGATCATTGACTATGAAATATATATCTAAAAAATCCGTAAAAATATGTTATTGTTTCTAACTAACATCCCTTTTTTCTTAACTTGTAGGATCAACACTTGCAAAAAATTTCAAACATAAAAAAAGAGAGTTTATGCATTGTTATGGGGTGAATCTGACTATTAAAGGGTCAAACTCACTTACCCTTCATGCTATTTCAATGCTGAATTTTATAACTTTGATTAGGGCTCCTATGTATGCATACAAGAATAGTCAAGTATAGATATGCAAGAGATTAAACATAGCTAGCAAATAATTCAGATTTTTGACTAAAACTAACAGACATTCAATGTCATACCAACAAGTAGTCCATCAGGTCAAAAATAATTCTAAAATTGATAGGAAAATTCAGGTAATAATAGGAAAGACTTCAAACATCTGCCAAACACAGATTTTTTGAACTCAAAATCAATTTCTATTAAGGTAAAACTGTTACATACCTTGAAATTAAAAAATACAGCAAGGAAGTGACCAAATAAAGGTAAAAAAATAAAGCTTTGTAAGCTTAATAACATCAACAACAAGCAACAGTAACAACAGAAAGAAGCCCAGCAAAAACCAGCAGTAAAACAACAAGAAACCCAGGAAAATCAACCAGAAGAAAAATAAGATTTTTGACTTGGAAATTACAGCCTAAGACCGGTATCTTCTCAGAAAAAATCAGCAACTAAAGAAGACCAGTTTTTTCTTCAGAATATTCTTACACTCATCATCTTGATATTTTTCAGTGTTTTCTGTTTTTTCAGAGTAACAGTGAATTTTCAGAACAGTATTTCAGTATGTGTGTGTGTGAAATTTCTATAAAATTCTCTTTCAAAATCTGTCTCTCAAGGGGTGTATTCAGATCTGTCCATATTGTGGTAAGGTCTGTCCTATTTATATGGAGTCTAAGAGTGGCATATTTTAGGGAATATACCCTATCCTTTGATCTGAAATAGTACAGGTACATCTGTCCATTCTTATCCTATAGGACAGTTGTACCCCCTTCTAGAATGTTCCTTCATTTACAACCCCTATTCCCCTATAAAAATTACTGTTTTACCTCTAAAAATCTGATTTTATGCTTTCTGATTTTGTTTTTGATATTTATCCTAATTCTAGAAGTTTCTTGGGTTGTTACACCCAAGATTCTTTAATTGAAGTTCCTAAACTAACCTTTATGTAACGACCCGACCGGTCATTTTGAGTCTAGTACGTCGTTCGGTGGTTTGACGACATGAGCAACTTCGTTTTAGGTACTATGAATCGTAGCCATGGTCGGAGTTGGATTTCGGGAAGTTCAGAGTCAAATTGAAAAGAAAATTCTCATTTCGGAAGCCTTAAGTTGGAAGAATTGACTAAGATTAGAATTTTGAGTAAGCGACCTCGGAATTAGAATTTGAAGATTCTGGCAGGTTCGTATGATGATTTTGGACTTGGGCGTATGTTCGGATCAGGCTTTGGATAACCCGGGAGCGTTTCGGCATATATTGTGGAAGTTAACATTTTAGAAGGAATTTCATAAGTTTGGGTTGAAAGGAATTTCAGTGATATAGATGTCCGTTTGGGATTCTGAGTCTGGGAATAGCTCTATAAGGTGATTCTGGAGTTGGGAGTGTGATCGGAAGTAAATTCGGATATCCGTAGGTTATTTTGAAGTCATTTGGCTAAAGATAGAAATTTTAAGGTTTTTGAGAAATCCGACAAGAAGTGGAAATTTTGATATCGAGGTCGGAATGCAATTCCAAAAGTTGGAGCAGGTACATAATGTTGAATGTGACTTGTGTGCAAAATTTGGGGTCAATCGGGTGTGATTTGATAGGTTTCGGCATCGAATGTAGAAGTTTCAAGTTCTAACGTTCATTAAGCTTGAATTGGGGTGCGATTCATGATATCGACGTTGTTTGATGTGATTTGAGGCATCGAGCTAGTTTGTATCATGTTTTGGAACATGTTGGTATAATTGGTTAAGGTGCCGAGAGCCTCGGGTGGATTTCAGAAGGTTAATAGAATGAATTTCGGACAAAAGTGCTGTTGATTTTCTGTTGCAACAGCTGGTTTTGGACAGCAATTGGTGCGATCGCAGAGCTGACTTTGGAAGCGTATATATCAAAATCTATAAGGAATCTAAAAATTTTCAAAACAAAAAGTTGTAGAACTTGCAATCTAGTTTCCAGAAAGTTAAACCATTCATGATTTTGACATTTGATCAGAAAGTTATGCTCGATTGATGATGACTGGTGAAGCAGTTTCGACAGAAATTACTGATGCATGGGGCCGACTTTGGAAGCTCATATCTCGGAATATATAAAGAGTAATATGGTGTACAGAATATAAAATGAAATATCTTTGAGTCTAATTTCTAAATCTTCAAACCGTTTGTCATTTGGATATTTCTACAAGGAGTTATAGGCGTTTCAATAGAAGGTGTACAACAGGGGAAAATTGTAATAGGATGTACAACTTGCACAGCGCAAGGTACAAATCAATGAAGCACCTGGGCTGATTGTTTTAAAAATGAGTTTTGGCTAATTTCTCTCATTTTTCATTTGGTGTGGCGATTTTTGGGAGCTTCAATGGAGGATTTTCATCAAAGAAACTCTAGGTAAATGGTTTCTTCCCATCTTTGACCTAAAACACTTGGGTTATACATAGATTAGACATGATATTGGTGGGAATTTGGGATTTTTGAACAAAGACCTAGAATGTGTATTTTTGGATTTTGCCCACGAATTTGAGCATGAAATTAAGAATAAATTACATATTTGAGTTGTGAGGCTATGGGTAAAGTTTGTCTTTGAAAAATTTCGGAATCCGGGCACGTGGGCCCGAGGGAAATTTTGTCAATTCTTCGAGCGGAGTTGGGAATTTATATAATCTGAATGGTTATGCGTATTAGAGTATATTTTCATGGGGTTGCCCATTATTTGGATAGTTTCGGGGCATTTTGCATCAATTGGAGTCGTCGGAAGGTCTTGGAGGCCGGTTATGAATCTTCGGAGTGAGGTAAGTCTCCTTTCTAACTTTGTGATGGGAATTGTCCCCATTGGTGAACTAATTAAATATATGTGCTACTATTTATGGGGGGCTATGTATGCACGAGGTGACGGGAGTCCGTGCGTAGCTACTATTATGCTTGTCCAGGTAGTTTAGGACCCACAAACATGTTTTATTTGTCATATTTGTAACCTTATTGAAGAAATTTAAAACGATTAGATTATTACCGAATTTGATAAATGAATTTCTGGAAAATACTTAAATACTATTTTTGTAACTATTAAAGAGAATTTTGTCATTTATTGGTAATTGCTTTTCCCGATATAGTCGGGGTGGACTATTTGAATGTGTATGCGTATGTGTGACCGCTTCGCAATATATATTCCGTGAGCGGAGTGATTCTTTCTACTACTCTCATGGGAGCGGGCCGTACTCCACAGAGGAATAGATGCATCTATGGTTCGAGCCATTCGACCCTTCGACAGTGCACATTTTATTATTGTTAGTTCGGGCCGTTCGACCCTCGGCATTTCCTGCGCATGATATATACATATTATATACCATCTGTGACTTGAATTGTTAAATTGTCTTATGGACGTAAATTGCTAAATGAAATGACGGAAACCGGAGAATTTATAAATTTATGGAAACAGTTGATATTTCCTGTCGTTATTTGTCATTTGATGTTAATAACCATGTTGATATCCTTCATCTATTATATTGTATTGACCTCTAGCNGAACCAATTGTTCTTTCTTGTCATTATTTGTTATTTGATGTTAATACCCATGTTGATATCATTCATCGATTATATTGTATTGACCTCTAGCAAGTGTCAAAGTCGACCTCTCGTCACTACCTCTCTGAGGTTAGGCGGTATATTTACTGAGTACACGTTGTTTTCATACTCATGTTACACTTGCTGTGCATTTTTATTGCACATGTACATTCATAGCTAGTAGCCTTGCTTGACGCAGTGATGTGGCTGACGTGGGGACTTAGACGAGCTACACCATCCGGAGTCGACCCGCGGCCGACAGAGTCTCCCTCATATGTATTATACTCTATTTCTATATTTCTTGTCCAATTTGTATTTCGGACAAGCATTGTAGTATCTGAATAATTCTTAGAAAATTTGCTCATGCACTTGTGACACCGGGTTCTGGGATGTATTTCATTAAAAATGGATTATTAAACTATCGCATTTTCTTAACGGATTTTTTCTTCAACTATTATGTAATAAAGTGAAAGGTAATGATTTTAAATATTATAATAAAGGTATCATTAATTTTTAAGTGTTGGCTTGCCTGACCGCAGGGTTCGGCGTCATCACGGCCCTTATGGATTTTGGGTCGTGACACTTTAATACCCTTAAAATTACCCTTTTAGTATTTAAGGTTAAGGGTTAGGTTATTTATCAATTGTTAACTAATTTCATCCTAATTGATTTATTAGGCTAATAGTTAACCCTTAATGAAACTGAATTTAGACTAACCTTTGACCCTGAGTGTGCTATTTTCAGGATTTAGGTTAGATTAATTGAAGTAAACCTATTATGTGATTAACTTAGTAGTGGGAAGTTTAAGCTTCTTTAGTAGTGAGGTTAGACAATTCTGAAATAATTAATTGAATCTCAATTTGTTTTAGGACTTAGATTAATTAATGACTAGGTCATTAGACTTAGTTAATTATCCTACACTATGACTTATCTTAGTTTCAAACTTAAGCTTAACTAGTCAAGTGTTATTAATTTCCATTAACAAAAAAATCAGAGTTTGATTGACTCACATACAACTTGCTTAATAGCTCATGATGAGTCAATTAATCCTAGGTTGTTTGTGAGGAACGAATGACTAGAGGTAGTTTGAAAATTCGACCTAAGAGTCATAATTAGGTTAATTAACTAAAATCAGTAACTAAGGTAATTGCATATGAATTTTAGACTAATTAGTTTAGGTAATCACCATTTTAGATAGACTTGACACATGCATGATTAATATTAATTTTGATTAATCCTAACATATGAACAATGAACCTAAATTGACTAAACAAACTAAACAGGAAACAAATATACAAAGAGTAATATTCCAGAATCAAATCAAGTCCAGAAAAGCCAGGAAATCCTAGACTAATTAGTTGGGATTTAATTAGTAAGACTAGAGTTAACCTAGATTGCTGCCTTAATTAGACCTAAGCATGTATGTTTAAACTAGCGTCAATTAATTAATACACCAACTACCAGAATCATAATCAGTCAACAAAAAAAAAAGGAAAACAGGAAAACCTGGATTGTAAGCCCACATCAATCAATACATGCAAGAATTAAGCCTAAACTAAGATTCAAACAACATTCAACATTAAGGAAGGGAACATATCAATTTGTATACAAAATCAGAAACTAGAAACCCTAGATTTAAGAAACTAAGTCAGTAATTTCCTAATTAATGTTCAAACAAGTAAAACAAAGAAGAATAAAGTTTAAAAAGGGTACCAGTTGATTTGAACAAAATTGGCCGGATTCCGGCGGCTTGCCAGAGTTAGGCCGGACTCTAGCACGGCTTGGAAATGGTCCAAACCCACATAAATCGATCTCTCACCAAGAGCTATCGACTCATGTTAGTTTGAGCCATTGAGGGTCTTGGAATCGGACGGAATGAGATTTTAGGGTTTCTATTTTTTAAATCTAAAATTGAGGAATTTCTGTGGGTTTGTTTTGGAGGAACGGATGTTAGGAGGTGTTTGAGGAGGAGGAGGAGGAGATTACTTGGTGAAATTTTGGGGTTATTTGGTTGAGCTCCACCTCCGGTGGGCGATTTCCGGTCAGCGGAGATAGGCGAAGGCCGGTGGGGGTTAAAGGGGTGACGAGAGAGAGATAGGGAGACGGGGGGGGGGGGGGGGTTAGGGATAGGGGGGAGAGTTCGGAGAGTTATATAATTATGAGGGGATCAGTTCCGGACCGTTGGATCAAAGTGATCCAACGACTGTGGTGAAAGGGGGTCTAAACGGGGTCGTTTTAGGGGCCAGGGTATGGACGGGTTCGGCTGGTTTGTGTTGGGGTGTGTTTTGGGTAGTGAGAGGGGATTTTGGGCTTATGTAGACTGGCCCAAACAATTTTCACAGCCTTTTACACTTAACCCATCTAATTTATCATAATTAGTTTAGTCTAATTTCATCTAATTGTAACTTAATTAATGAACTAATTAAAAGTGAAATTATTAATTAACACCCCTTAATTATTTAGCAAGCAATTTTTGTGATTTTCCTAGTAAAAAGGATTAATTATGAAGCTAATTATCAAAAAATCAACTATGTCAAATAATAAAAGTCCTAAAATGTTTTGTTATTATTTATGACATTACAAATTTTTTAAAAGATGAAATATGCCCATGAAATGCAAATAATTCACTAATAAACATTGAAATTCGACAAAAAAATCATAAAACTAATTTATTTTATTGAATTTTGTAGGAGTATATGGTAGGTTAAAAATTACATGCTCACAACTGCTCATCTTTGCTCGGAAACACGAAGAGTTTTCGGGCAAAGAGAAAGTGAGCAGTTATGAACAAATTTTACCCGTTCAAATACTACATGTGAAGCGTTTTTGAAAAGTTTGACCGAACCCTGCTTTAAGGTTGCCTACATATCCTTGGCTACAAAGGAATCATGTCAGTGTAGTTCTGGAAGTTTTGGTAGCTGGGACTACCGAGTAACTGTGGTTTCACTGCGGCTGTTGCTGCTGTTATCGTTGTTGAGCTCCTTATTACACCAAAGCAACAAAATAAAAAGACTAACTAAGCCTATCAGCTACTAGTTACAAGATCCCTATGTGTATACTCTAAGACTTGGTCTTGAGGCTTGGATTTTGCTGACTCTGACCTGGATCTTGATGTTTGTCAGCTGCAAGTGTTGGCTCTATCTCTTCATTCTCTGGATCAAGGCGGAACGGATGATTCTAATCTTGTTCCGAGAAGTCCGCGTCATAACCACCTCTGTACTTTGGGTTATGACTTCTCTTTTTCTTCTTTTCTTTTATTCAGGATCGAAACTTCTTATTTGGTCGTCTCGGATATTGTCCTAAATTGTAATATGCGCAAATTCAAGAACAAACGAACAAAATTTTCTGCCCTAATTTTCACTAGGAAAATTTCGCTATTTATTGTATTAAAACTATACTACTTCATTATTAAAAGCAATGAAAGGTCGGGGGTGGTGTACCCGGGGTGATTGCAGACTAGAGAGTGTGTACCCTATGTCTAAGGTAGAATCGACTAGGGATTGGAGACCCTATGTCGGAAAAGATTGACAGGTTATGCTGTCACCAGGAAAAGATCACCAGGTTATGCCGGTGTCGGGAAAAGATCAACAGGTTATGCTATTGTAATAAAAAGATCACCAAGTTATGTTGGCGTCTGGGGAAGGGATTAACAGGTTATGCTATTGTCAAGAAGAAGATCACCAGGTTATGCTGGTGTCTGGAAAAGGTCAACAGGTTATGATGTTACCAGGAAAAGATCACCAGGTTATGTCGGTGTCGGGAAAATGTCAACAGGTTATGCTGTTGCCAGGAGGAGATCACCAGGTTATGCCGGTATCAGGGAAAATTCAACAGGTTATGCTGTTGCTAGGAAACGATCACCAGGTTATGCCGATGTCGGGAAAAGGTCAACATATTATGATGTTACCAAGAAAAGATCACCAGGTTATGCCGGTCTCGGGAAAAAGTCAATAGGTTGTGCTGTTGTCGGGAAAAGATCACCAAGTTATGCCGGTGTCGAGAGAAGAGTCAACAGGTTATGCTGTTTCCAGGAAAAGATCACCAGGTTATGCCGGTGTCGGGAGAAGAGTCAACAAGTTATGTTGTTGCTAGGAAAAGATCACCAGGTTATGCTGGTGTCTACTAGGGAGTGTGACCCTATGTTGGAAAAATCATCGGGTTATGCTGACATCAACTAGGGATTGGGATCCTAAGTTGGAAAAATCATCGGGTTATGCCAGCATCAACTAGGGAGTGAGACCCTATGTTGTCATTAACTAAGGAATTGAATATCCTAGGTTGGAAAAGGTTTAACTAGGGGTCAGGGTCCTATACTACTTAGGTTTGAATTGTTTTCAACATCATTTTTTCTTCTCTCTTTTTAATCTTCAGAGAATGAGTGAATACGGGAAAGAATTTTTGGAGGAATCTTCCCTTTTGGAGTTGTTGATGCAGAGCTTCTTCTAGCTCTTGCGCAATTTCTTTTGGTTACGCCTTCTTCTTGCGAGGTCGCTTCAAGTTACACCTGTTTCATATTTTCAAACAAAGAACAATTTGTTAGTTTGAAATGGTGGTTGGTCTTGCGACCTTGATTATTTCAACTGCTTGATTTCGGCCCTTTGATGAAGATCTCAACCACTTGTTTGCTTGCTGGGGATTGGGTTTCAATCCTAAACCCGGAGACCCTGGCTTTCCAGATTTTATCATGGCGATCGGTGACGTGGGACCCAACAATTTGACTTTATTTTACCTTTGTAGGCCTTTCACTTGCTTTTTTCTCTTGGATTCACGGAGTATCGGGAGAATCTTGGCTCCCCAAATTCTGCTGCAACGGTTAGTCACGTGGGACTTAACCTTTCCAACTTTACTTAGCCTTTCATTTATGACTTTCTCTCCAACTTTAACTTTAGGGAATTTGGAGTATTTTGGCTTTTCAGACCTTGCCGAGATGGTTAGCCATGTGGGACTCAGGCTTTCACTTCCTTTTCCTTTATGGGCACTTCAATTTGATATCCTTCTTTCAAGGGTTTTGAGTTTGAAGTATCGGCCTCTATGGCCAGTCGAGGTTGACTTGATGCTCCTTATGAGGCTGGGTGTCTTTTTGCATACTAGCCCCTGTCAAATGAGGGCCCTGTAAATCAGTTTTGCAATCCTTTCTTTGTCTTACTTTAGGAACAGAGTTAGACCGAAAGGGATTGAAAGAAAATAAACAAAGGAACGGAGACAACGAATTTTTACAAGAAATATCCCTTTCGGGGAAAGGAAAGAAGGACTTATGTGGAGTGTATGCGGCCTTCAATGAACATGACATGCTTCTTGGACTGGATGCCCGATCTATGCAAGCCGTCTAACTCTACGAAATTCATCACAACTATTACCCCGAGATCGAGAAACCTTTCCCCCGATAGTGTCCATGTCAGTGACCCATTATCCTTTTCAATCAGTGGCACCCTTTGCCTATTTTTGCCAACTAATCTCTCTTATTTCTCTTCTCACCATCGCCTTGTAGTGCTCTTTTCGAGTTTTCACTAACAAGACTATCTCATTTTCAATTTTCTCTGCTTAGTAGCCTCACGGTGCCCGTTTGGGTTTTCACCAATAAGAATCTCTCATTTTAATTTCTCTCATTGCTTGCATCAGATCCAAACAACTGTATCCTCCAATTTTGACATCTTTGCTGATTGATCGGAAGGACTTGAACAGGATTTTGGTGAAACGGATTTGTATTCAATTACCACTTTGGAACCTTTCCGGCGGAAACATCGCCGAACATATCATGATATTTTCCCCAGCTTAAACTCTTGGGAAAATGTGGAAGTTTATTTTGGTGTGACTGAACCCTAGAGAGAGACTGCCTACGTATCCTTTCGGAATCAAGTCGAACGTAGTTCAGGGAAACATTTTTGTTTTTGTTTTGATTTTTCTCATTTTTCCTTTGGTTTTTCATTTCATTTTTTTTTCAATAACACTTTCAAGTTCCAAAGTGGGTAATCAAAGAAGAGTAACAGACTCTAAAGGGTTTACAAAAGTTGATAGTGTTTGGGGTAGCGTGAATGAAAGCCTTCATCATTTCGATCGGGAGCGTTAACATCACGAAAAGGTCAAACAAAGTACCTTTTTATTGCATCTGCATTGATAGCCGTTTCGGGATCATTTCTTTCGATGTCCTCCAAGTACAATGCTCCTTTTGGTAGCAATTTCCTTATGATCTATGGACCTTTCCAATTTGGGGCAAATGTTCCTTTTGCCTCTTCATGGTGTGGGAGGATACGTCTTAGGACGAGTTGCCCCACTTCGAGATTCCTAGGTCGCACTTTCTTGTTATAGGCGCGGGCCATTCTTTGTTGGTACAACTGCCCGTGACAAACTGCGGCCATTCTTTTCTCATCAATTAGAGTTAACTGTTCCAGACGGGTTTTGACCAATTCTTCATCCTCAATTTAAGCTTCAACAATGATTTGAAGGGAGGGAATTTCAACTTCTACGGGTATTACGGCTTCAGTGCCATAAACCAATAGATAAGGTGTAGCTCCAACCGATGTGTGCACGGTCATGCGATATCCCAATAATGCGAAAAGCAATTTCTCGTGCCATTGCCTAGAACTTTCAATCATTTTTCTGAGGATTTTCTTGATGTTTTTATTTGCTGCTTCAACGACGCCATTGGCTTTGGGCCGGTAAGGGGTGGAATAACGGTGTGTGATTTGAAACTGTTCACATACCTCCCTCATCAAGTGACTGTTTACATTTACGGCATTGTCAGTAATGATAGTTTTTGGAATACCAAAACGACATATGATGTTGGAGTGCACAAAATCCACCACTGCTTTCTTAGTGACGACTTTGAATGTGACTGCCTCGACTCATTTTTTAAAATAATCGATAGCACCCAAGATAAATATGTGCCCATTTGAAGCTCTCGGCTCGATTGGACCAATGACATCCATTCCCCAAGCAATGAATGACCAAGGTGCTGACATGGGATGCAACTCTGATGGCGGTGCATGGATCAAATCACCATGTATTTGACACTTATGGAACTTCCGGAAAAAGCTGAAACGGTCTTTCTCCATGGTCATCCAGTAATATCCTGGCCGTAGGATTTTCTTTGCGAGGACGTATCCGTTCATATGTGTAAGGACCTGGTCGGTCGTTATGTTGAACCTGCATTATAATTACAATTATTGACTTGTCATAGGCTTGTTATACTGTTATTGATGTGTTAGATTTGGTAGGCTTGAAATTGAAATGGTTGTAGTGGGAGTTTAGCCACTTAGTCTTTAAAAATAGCCTTAAAGTTGGAAAAGTCAACTGAGAGTTGACATATTGGTAAACGACCTCGGAATACAGATTTTATGGCTCGGATAGCTTTGTTAGGTTATTTGGGACTTAGGAGTGTGTTCAGAATAATTTTTTGATGTCCGGTGTAGAATTAGGCTTGAATTGGTGAAAGTTAGTTTTTGGTGATTTCCGGTCGGCAGTGGAAAATTGGCTATCGGGGTCGGAATAGAATTCCGGAAGTTGGAACATGTTCGTAATTCCAGTTTGGATATGTCTGCAAAATTTCAGGTTAAGCGGAGTTGTTTTGGATAGTTTCGGCATCGTTGGTAGATTTTAGAAATTTCAAAGTTCTTAGGCTTGAATCCGACGTGATTTTGGTGTTTTGATGTTATTTTTAGTTTTTTGAGAGTGCAACTAAGTTTGAATGATCATTTATTATGCGTTGGAATATTTGGTTGAGTTCCCGAGGGACTCGCAATTGATTTCAGATGATAACGAGAAATTCAGAGTGAAAAATGCAGCAAACAGCTGCTGAAAATTTCCCCACAGTGATTTCCGCACCTGCGGAAGTTTGACCGCAGGTGCGGGCCCGCAGGAGCGAGCAGGACTCCGCAGGTGCGATATTGGCCAGTCCATGGAGTTCGCAGGTGCGGTTAGTGGGACCGCAGGTGCGATAAATGGGCCGCAGGTGCGTAACCCCTGGTCAGAAAGTATAAATTAAAACCCTTCGCGACCATTAAACCTTTTAACACCATTTTTGTACGGGAAAATAGCTTGGAGGCTATTTTGAAGAGGGAAAATTAGTGTTCTTCATAGAGGTAGGTATTTTGGACCTTAAAACTCGATTATAGGTGATTAAAGACCTTATTATCAGTGTTTAATTCATGAAAAGCATTAGAAAAAGGGAGAGTTAGGGCTTGAGATTATGAGACCTTTAGGAGATGATTTGAGGGGTCAAACGAACTCCGATTTTAGTGTTCTTTATATGTACGGACTCGTGAGATGATGAAGAACAATTTGGTATAAAATTTATCAAGTTCGGATGTGGAACTGGGGGTCGAGTTTTGGCTAAATTCGGGTTTTATGGTAAAAATGGTATTTTTCAATTGGAATTCATTCCTTTAGCATAATTTGATGATAAAAATCTGAACTTGGTAGATTTGGAGCACTCGAGAGTTGATACGAGAGGCAAGCGGGTCGCAGAGTAGCTTTTTGAGCTAGTTTGAGGTAAGTAATGTCTTTAAATCCTGTCCTCAGGGTATGAAACCCCGGACCTTGCATCCTTTCACGGATTTTGGAATGCAAAGATTGGAAATTTGGAAATATATCCCTTTTTAGGCGACTATTTGAGTTGTGAAACCACTTTTAAAGCATGTGCTTAATAGTATTGATATATTTTTGATATATTTGGGCTGTAAGCCATGTTTGGGGCCTAGTGCCGATATGTTATAACTCTTTGGGGGTTGTTTTACATGTTTTCCTCACTTTGAAACTATGATTTTATACTCAGTCTTTTCTGTGAAATTGTTGACACTCCGATTAGATGATATTACTATTTCTTGAAATGAAATACTATTTTGGGTCGAGAACCCCGTTTTATTCATGGCCCGAGTGGCATGCTGAGAGTGTTTGACTGAGTGTGGCCGAGGGCCAATGTTGTGAGGATGTTATGATATGAGAGAGGCCGAGTGCCTGAGACTGATTTATGCCATGATGTGGCTTGCTTATAGCGCTTGGGCTGTAGGAGCCCCTCCGGAGTCTGTACACACCCCCAGTGAGCGCAGGTACCTACTTAGTGCGAGTGCCCGCGGGGCTGATACTGAGTGACTGTGAGGTTGCCCGCTGGGCTGATACTGAGTGATTGAGAGGTTGCCCGCAGGGCTGATACTAAGTGATTGTGAGGTGATGTGGGAAATGTTATGAGTGATGATTATGGCCCGAGGGGCAATTTTACGATGATATTTCATTGAGTTTTGACTATGATTCACATCATTTTTCAAACTAATATTTCTGAGAGTTTTACTGAGAAATATTGGAAATATACTTGTTTTTCAAAGGATTTTATGGAAACTGGTTTTCGAACTTATGTATTTGATGTATACTTTATGGAGACTTGATGTTTTACTGTTTGTGGATTAGTGTTCGTGTTGTGTGTTTCTTATTTCTCAGGCTATTTTCATGACTACTGAGTTGGCGTACTCATCATCTTTGTTCGTTAGCAGCAGCTTTACGGGATTTCGAGGTAGCTATCCAGCGTCCGCACCTTCTCCATTTCCCTTCCTTCCTTTATTAGTATTAGTATTTATTTCATAGACATTGCTTAAGACATTAGCAGAGTTAGTTTTATTCTTAGATGCTCGTGACCATGTTGACTCCAGTCTTGGGAGGTTTGCTTAGACTGTTAGATTGTCGTGGGACGTAAATACTTAAAGAAATTATTTTATAATCTGTTTGCTGTTCGTTATTGATATGTGAAATATTATAATAGAACGAATGGGTAGTTATGTGATGGTTGGCTATCCTAGTTCCACGATAGGCGCCATCACAACCTGTTAGGATTTGGGGTCGTGATAAGTTGGTAACAGAGCTCTAGGTTACATAGGACTCGACGGTCATGAGCTGGTTCAGTAGAGTCTTGCGGATCGGTACGGAGACGTCTGTACTTATCTTCGAGAGGCTGCAGAACTCTTTGGAAAAATCTCAATTTCTTGAACTCTTTTGTGCCAATCTATCGGTTCTTGAAACCTAAACTCATATTATTTCATTCTCTCACAGATGGTGAGGACACGCAATACCGATCAGGGTGACCAAACACCAGCCAGACCCACAAAGGGGTCGAGGCCGTGGTGGAGTTAGGGAACCAGCCTGTGCAGCAGCTGGGCAGTACTAGAGGATCCCCCTATCATTCAAGACCAGGTTCCCGCCGAGGGTACTCCAGCGGGATAGGCTCAGGCACCGGCAGTGCCTATTGTTATTCCGGGTCTTCAGGAGACTCTTGCTCAGATATTGATAGTGTGCACTAGTTTAGCTCAGACAATTGCTACGCTACTACTGCCACTGCAACTCAGGCCGGGAGAGGCATTCAGACTCCAGCTGCCCGGACACCTGAGAAAGTTGTACAGGGTATTCAGGCATCGGGTGTAGTCCCAGCCCAGCCGGTTGCCCCAGTTCAGGACTATATGGTTCCAGCTATGCCCGCGGATTAGCAACATAGGATGGAAAGGTTCAGTAGACTTTAACCTCCGACTTTCAGCGGCACAGAGGGTGAGGATGCCCAAGGTTTTCTGGATAAGTTCCAGAGGATACTACGTACTGCGGGTATTTTGGAGACCAATGAGGTCTCGTTTGCTTCATTTCAGTTTGCTGGTGCTGCTTTCACTTGGTGGGAGGCATTAAAGAGGTGTAGGCCGGCTGTTTCAGCACTTCTCACCTAGCAGCAGTTCTCCACGATCTTTTTGGAGAAGTATATTCCTTAGTCCCACAGAGAGGAGTAGCGCATGCAGTTTGAGCAGCTGCGCCAGGGAGAGTTGTCAGTTACTCAGTACGAGATGAGGTTTTTCGAGTTTGATAGACATGCTTCTGAGTTATTCCCTACTGATAGGGAGAGAATTAGGAGGTTTGTAGATGGTCTCACGTATCAGCTTCGCATTTTGATGACCAACGAGAGAGTGTCTGGAGCTATTTGAGCAGGTTGTTGACATAGCTCGGGACATTGAGTCGGTTCATAGGCAGAAGCGTGAGGAGAGGGAGGCTAAGAGGCCTCGGGGATCAGGTAGCTTCAGTGGTGCCCCTTCTAGAGGGCAGTTTCAGCACAGTAGAGGTCGTCCATTTAGACCTCCACAGCCAATTCGCCCAGCTTACAGTGATGCATCTTCGGGGCAGGGTCCTCGTAGTTCTCATCAGGGACGTTCATCTTTTAGTGCCCTTCCAGCTCAGAGCTCCGCCCGAGCATCATCTTATCAGGGTTCTTCTATGCATGGTTCGTGTTATCATGGTGGCAGGGGTTCTCGTTAGTTTTCATCTCCAGCTCCAGGTAGTTTTTATGAGTGTGGGGAGTTCGGACACGAGTGGAGGCAGTGTCCCCGTCGCCGTAGTAGTTCATCTCAGCAGAGGGCTCAACCCTCGACTTCGGCCCCAGTCACTTCACCACCTACTCAGGCAGCTAGGGGTGGTGGTCAGGCAGCTAGAGGCCGCCCTAGAGGGGGAGGTCGAGCAGGTGGAGGCCAGCCACGTATTTATGCACTTCCGGCTAGGCTTGATGATATAGCCTCAGATGTGGTGATTACATGTACTATTTCAGTTTGTCACAGTGATGCTTTGGCTTTATTTGACCCTGGTTCCACGTACTCTTATGTTTCGACGTATTTTGCTCACTTTCTGAATATGCCCCGTGAGTCTTTAGTTACGCCTGTTCATGTTTCGACTCCGGTGGGCGATACTATTTTTGTGGACCGTGTGTATCAGCCGTGTCTTATATCTATTGGGGGTTTGGAGACCCGAGTGGACTTGATGTTACTCAGTATGGTTGATTTTGATGTAATTCTAGGCATGGATTGGTTATCCCCATTTCATGCTATTCTTGATTGTCACGCTAAGACCATGACCTTAGTTATGCCCAGAGTTCCGAAAGTTGAGTGGAGAGGGTCTATAGATCATGTACCTAGCAGAATGATTTCTTATTTTAAGGCTCCACGTATGGTTGAGAAAGGGTTTGAAGCTTATCTTTCTTTTGTGAGGGATGTTAGTAGTGAGACTCCTTCTGTTGATTCTGTTCCTGTAGTCCGCGACTTTCCGGATGTATTCCCTGCAGACCTGCCAGGCATGCCACCTGACAGGGATATTGATCTTGGTATTGACCTGTTGCCAGACACTCAGCCTTCTCTATTCCACCTTACCGCATGGCACCAACAGAGTTGAAAGAATTAAAAGAGCAGCTTCAGGAACTCTTAGATAAGGGGTTCATTCAACCTAGTGTGTCACCTTGGGTGCACCGGTGTTGTTTGTGAAAAATAAAGACGGCTCCATGCGTATATGTATTGATTATAGGCAGATGAATAAGGTCACGGTGAAGAACCAGTATCCCTTGCCTCGTATTGATGACTTGTTTGATCAGCTTTAGGGAGCTAGAGTGTTCTCCAATATTGATTTGAGATCTAGGTATCATCAGTTGAAGATTCAGGATTCTGACATTCCGAAGACCGCTTTCAGGACCAGATATGGTCATTATGAGTTTCTGGTTATGTCATTTGAGCGGACCAATGCCCCAGTCGCGTTCATGCAATTGATGAACAGTGTGTTTCAGCCTTACCTTGATTCGTTCGTCATTGTGTTCATTTATGACATCCTGGTTTATTCCCGTAGCCAGGAAGAGCATGCTCAATATTTGGGAGTTGTGTTACAGAGGTTGAGGGAGGAGAAGCTTTATTCAAAATTCTCGAAGTGTGAGTTTTTGCTTGGTTTAGTAGCGTTGTTGGGGAACATGGTGTCTAGTGAGGGTATTCAGGTTGATCCGAAGAAGATAGAGGGGGTGCAGAGTTGGCCCTGACTGTCCTCAGCTACAGAGATCAGGAGTTTCCTTGGTTTTGCGGGTAATTACCGTCGCTTTGTGGAAGGATTTTCTTCTATTGCCTCACCATTGACAAGATTGACCCAGAAGGGTGCTCCATTCAGATGGTTGGATGAGTGTGAGGAGAGCTTTCAGGAGCTCAAGTCAGCATTGACCACAACTCCGATTTTGGTTTTGCCTACTGGTTCAGGTTCTTATACAATCTATTGTGATGCTTCTAGAGATGGTTTGGGAGCGGTATTGATGCATGAAGGTAGGGTGATTGCCTACGCGTCGAGACAGTTGAAGGTGCACGAGAAGAATTACCCAGTACACGATCTTGAGTTAGCTGTCATTGTTCATGCGTTAAAGATTTGGCGCCATTATCTGTATGGAGTGCAGTGTGAGATTTTCACCGATCATCGTAGCTTGCAGTATCTGCTGAGGCAGAAGGAATTGAATTTTCGTCAGAGGAGGTGGTTAGAACTTCTCAAGGACTATGACTTAACTATTTTATATCATCCGGGGAAGGCCAATGTAGTGGCCGATGCCTTGAGTCGCAGAGCCGAGAGCTTGGGTAGTCTAGATTACCTTTCAGCAGCAGAGCGACCTTTAGCCCTTGATGTTCAGGCTTTAGCAGGTCAGTTAGTGAGATTGGATTTGTTAGACCCTCCGCGGGTATTAGCTAGCATGTCTTCCCGGTCTAATCTTTATGATCAGATTAGAGCTCAGCAGTATGATGACCGGCATTTGTTAGTACTTCAGGATAGGTTCCGTCGAGGTGATGCCAGGGATGTGACTATTGGTGACGACAGTGTTATGAGGATGCATGGCGGCATTTGTGTGCCCAATGTGGATGGTCTTCGAGAGTTGATATTAGAAGAGGCACATAACTCGCGATATTCCATTCATCCGGGTGCTGCGAAGATGTATCAGGACTTGAGACAACAATATTGGTGGAGGCGGATGAAGAGAGATATTGTTGCGTATGTAGCAGGGTGTCTCAACTGCCATCATGTCAAGTATGAGCACCAGAGACCAGGTGGATTACTTCAGAGGTTAGCTATTCCGGAGTGGAAGTGGGAGAGAATCACTATGGACTTTGTAGTTGGGATTCCACGGACTTCGAAGGGTTTCAATGCTATTTGGGTAGATAGATTGACCAAGTCCGCGCACTTCATTCCTGTTTGTACTACTTGTACTTCAGAGTGATTAGTTGGTATTTACATCTGGGAGATTGTCCGATTGCATGGGGTTACAGTTTCCATCATTTCCGACAGAGGTACTCAGTTCACATCTCAGTTTTGGAGGGTCGTGCGGAGAGGTATGGGTATTGAGGTAGAGTTGAGCACTGCGTTTCATCCTTAGACCAACGGGCATTCGGAAATGACTATTCAGATTTTGGAGGACATGTTGCGTGCTTGTGTGATTGACTTTGGTGGTTCATGGTATCCATTTTTGCCACTAGCGGGCATATAATAACAGCTACCAGTCCAACATTCAGATGGCCCAGTATGAGGCTTTATATGGTAGGAGGTGTAGATCTCCGGTTGGTTGGTTCGAGCCCGGTGAGGCTAAGTTATTGGGCACAGATTTGATTCAGGATGCATTGGAGAAGGTGAAGTTGATTCATGAGCGACTTCGCACGACACAGTCTAGGCAGAAGAGTTATGCGGACCGGAAGGTCTGGGATGTGTCATTTATGGATGGTGATAAGGTATTGTTGAAGGTATCACCCATGAAGGGTGTTATGAGGTTCGGAAAGAGAGGAAAGCCGAGTCCTCGGTTTATTGGTCCTTTTGAGGTACTTAAGAAGGTTGGAGAGGTGGCTTATAGACTTGCCTTGCCACCCAGCCTATCGAGTGTTCGTCCGGTATTTCATGTGTCGATGCTCAGGAAGTATGTTGGTGACCCGTATCATGTGTTAGACTTCAGCACAATTTAGCTCGAGGGTGATATGTCATATGAGGTAGAGCCAATAGCAATTTTGGATCTTCAGGTCAGAAAGTTGAGGTCTAAGAATATAGCTTTAGTGAAAGTACAGTGGAGAGGTCAGCCAATAGAGGAAGCTACTTGGGAGACCGAGCGGGAGATGCAGAGCAGATATCCTCACTTGTTTGAGACTCTAGGTATGTTTCTAGACCCGTTCAAGGACGAACATTTGTTTAAGAGGGGGAGAATGTAACGACCCGGTTGGTCGTTACGTAAAACCTGCATTATAATTACAGTTATTGACTTGTCATAGGCTGGTTATACTGTTATTGATGTGTTAGAGTTGGTAGGCTTGAAATCGAAATGGTTGTAGTGAGAGTTTAGCCACTTAGTCTTTAAAAATAGCCTTAAAGTTGGAAAAGTCAACTGAGAGTTGACTTATTGGTAAACAACATCGGAATGCAGATTTTATGGCTCGGATAGCTTCGTTAGATGATTTGGGACTTAGGAGTGTGTTCAGGATAATTTTTTGATGTCCGATGTAGACTTAGGCTTGAATTGGCGAATGTTAGTTTTTGGCGATTTTCGGTTGGCAGTGGAAAATAGGCTATCGGGGTCGGAATGGAATTCCGAAAGTTGGAACAGGTTCGTAATTCCATTTTGGATATGTCTGCAAAATTTTAGGTTAATCGGAGTTATTTTGCATAGTTTCGACATCGTTGGTGGATTTTAGAAATTTCAAAGTTCTTAGGCTTGAATCTGACGTGATTTTGGTGTTTTGATGTCATTTTTAGTGTTTTGAGAGTGCAACTAAGTTTTAATGATCATTTATGATGCGTTGGTATATTTGGTTGAGGTCCCGAGGGGCTCGGGATTGATTTCGGATGGTAACGAGAAATTTGGAGTTGCAAAATGCAACAAACAATTGCTGAAGCTTTTTCCACAGTGATTTCCGCACCTGCGGAAGTTTGACCGCAGGTGCGGGCCCGTAGGAGCGAGCAGGACTCCGCATGTGCGATATTGGCCAGTTGGTATGTGACGACCCCAAATCCTAACAGGTCGTGATGGCACCTATCGTGGAATTTGGTTAGCCAACCATCACATAACTACCCATTCATTCTATTATAATATTTCACAGATCAATAAAGAATAGCAAACAGAGTATACAATAATTTCTTTAAGTCTTTACGTCCCCATGACAATCTAACAGTCTAAGAAAACCTCCCAAGACTGGAGTCTACATGGTAATGAGCATCTAAGAAATAAAACTAACTCTGCTAATTTCTTAAACAATATCTATGAAATAAATACTAATACTAATAAAGGAAGGGAAATGGAGAAGTTGCGGACGCTGGACAGCTACCTCGAAATCCCGTAAAGCTGCTGTTAACAAACAAAGATGGCTACTGCTCAGCACTAGTACCTGCATCTGCACACAGGGGTGCAGGTAGTAATGATGAGTACACCAACTCAGTAGTAATGAAAATACATCACAGTTTGAGAAATAAGAAACACACAACACAAACACCAATCCACAAACAGTAAAACATCAAGTCTCCATAAAGTATACATCAAATACATAAGTTCGAAAACCAGTTTCCATAAAATACTTTGAAAAACAAGTATATTTTCCAATATTTCTCAGCAAAACTCTCAGAAAAATCAGTTTGAAAAATGAAGTGAATCATCGTCAAAACTCAGTGAAATATCATCGTAAAACTGCCCCTCGGGCCATAGTCATAACTCATAACATTTCCCTCAGCACCTCACTATCACTCAGTATCAGCCCTGCGAGCAACCTCTCAGTCACTCAGTATCAGCCCAGCGGGAAACCTCACAGTCACTCAGTATCAGCCCCGCGGGCAATCACTCTCACTCAGTAGGTACCTGCGCTCACTGGGGGTGTGTACAGACTCCGGAGGGGCTCCTACAGCCCAAGCGCTATAAACAAGCAACATCATGGCATAAATCACTCTTAGGAACTCGGCCTCTCTCATATCATAACATCCTCACAATATTGGCCCTCGGCCACACTCAGTTAGACACTCTCACCATGCCACTCGGGCCATGAATAAAACGGGGTTCTCGACCCAAAATAGTATTTCATTTCAAGAAATAGTAATATCATCAAATCGGAGTGTCAACAATTTCACAGAAAAGACTAGGTGTAAAATCATAGTTTCAAAGTGAAGAAAACATGTAAAACAGCCCCCAAAGGGTTAAAACAGATCGGCACTAGCCCCCAAACATGGCTTACAACCCAAATATATAAAAAATATATCAATACTATTAAGCATAGGATTTAAAAGTGGCTTCGCAACTCAATAGTCGCCTAAAAAGGGATATATTTCAAATTTTCCAATCTTTGTATTCCAAAATCCGTGAAAGGATGCAAGGTCCGAGGTTTCATACCCTCAAGACAGGATTTAAAGACATTGCTTACTTCAAACTAGCCCGAAAAGCTACTCTCCGACCCTCTTGCCTCTCGTATCAACTCCCGAGTGCTCCAAATTTACCAAGTTCAGATTTTTATCATCAAATTATGCTAAAGGAATGAATTCCAATTGAAAAGTACAAATTTTAGCATAAAACCCGAATTTAGCCAAAACTCGACCCCCGGGCCCGCATCTCAGAACTCGACAAATTCTATACAAAATTGTTCTTCATCATCTCACGAGTCCGTACATATAAAGAATGCTAAAATTGGAGTTCGTTTGACCCCTCAAATCATCTCCTAAAGGTTTCATATTCTCAAGCCCTAACTCCCCTTTTTTCTACTGATTTTCATGAATTAAACACTGATAATAAAGTCTTTAATCACATATAATCGAGTTTTAAGGTCCAAAATACTTACCTCTATGAAGAACACTGATTTTCCCTTTTCAAAATAGCCTCCAAGCTCTTTTCCCGTTCAAAAATGGTGTTAAAAGGTTTAATGGTCGCTGAGGGTTCTAATTTATACTTTCTGCCCAGGGGTTCCTCTCCTGCGACCCATTTCTCGCACTTGCGTACTTCCCTGGACTGACCAATATCGCACCTGCGGAGTACTGCTCACTCCCGCGGGCCCGCACTTGCGGTCAAACTTCCGTAGGTGCGGAAATCACTGTGGGAAAAACTTCAGCAGCTGTTTGCTGCATTTTTCAACTCCGAATTTCTCGTTAACCATCCGAAATCAATCCCGAGCCCCTCGAGACATCAACCAAATATACCAACGGAACATAAATGATCATTCAAACTTAGTTGCACTCTCAAAACACTAAAAATAACATCAAAGCACCAAAATCACATCGGATTCATGCCTAAGAACTTTGAAATTTCTAAAATTCACCAACGATGCCGAAACTATCCAAAACAAATCCGATTAACCTGAAAATTGTCATACATATCCAAAATGGCATTACGAACCTGTTCCAACTTCCGGAATTCCATTCCGGCCCCGATAGCCTATTTTCCACTGCCGACCGAAAATCGCCAAAAACTAACTTTCGCCAATTCAACCCTAATTCTACACCGGACATCACAAAATTATTCAGAACACACTCATATGTCCCAAATCACCTAACAAATCTATCCGATCCATAAAATTTGCATTCCGAGGTCGTTTACCCATAAGTCAACTCTTAGTTAACTTTTCCAACTTTAAGGCTATTTTTAAAGACTAAGTGGCTAAACTCTCATTAAAACCATTTCAATTTCAATCCTACCAACTCTAACACATCAATAACAATATAACAGCCTATGACAAATCAATAACTGTAATTACAATGCAGGTTCTACGTAACGACCGACCGGATCGATACAATATGGGGACCGCATACTCCTGAATGTACCTCGTTCATAATCTTCTCAGCTTCTTTGTCATCCACACACCTTAATAGATTCAAATCAGGAGTTATTTTATACAACACTTATCCGCTTAAGAAGAAACTGTTGGCGAGCCTTCTGATGGTTCTCTTTTTGTCTCCATTGGCCCGCTCCGGGTATTCTTTTGTTTTCAAGAACCTTTTGATATAATGATACCATTGTTAGACATCGGGCTCTATTTCGACCGTGTTACAATAACCATGTCTTTCCCGGTTTTGAATCTCCAGCGAGTCAATATGAACATTTCCCGGATATGGCAGCATTGCAGCTAAGGTAGCCAGTGCATCAGCTAACTCAATGTGGCATCGAGGAATATACCTGAATTCAACGAATTTGAATCATTTCCTAAGATCCTCCACATGTTGTCTATATGGAAGAAGCTTAACATATCGAGTTTCCCATTCCCGCTGAGCTTGCTTGATGATCAAATCGGAATCTCCCATGGTCAATAACTCTTCTACATCCATGTCGATTGCCATGTTCATGCCCATTATGCAGGCTTCATATTCAGCAGTGTTGTTTGTACAGAAGAACCGAAGACGGGCGGTGGATGGATAGTGTTATCCCGTGGGTGAAATCAAGATTTCCCCAATCCCAAAACCTTTCGCATTTACAGCTCCTTCAAAGAACATTTTCCAAGTGTTGGTGTTTTCTGGAATCACCTCAACTGAGGTTAATTCCTTGTATGTGAAGTAAGTACTCAAGGGTTGATATTCATCATCAACAGGATTTTCAGCTAAGTGATCCGCCAAGGCTTGAGCTTTCATCGCCGTGTGGGTGACATAGACTATGTCGAACTCGGTGAGCAGGATTTTCCACTTTGCTAATCTCCCGGTGGGCATCGACTTTTGGAATATATACTTCAAAGGATCCAGCCTAGTGATGAGGTAGGTGGTATAAGCCAACAAGTAATGCCGGAGCTTCTGATTGACCCAAGTTAAGGCGCAGCAAGTTCTTTCCAACAAAGTGTATTTGGATTCATAGCTTGTGAATATTTTGATCATGTAGTATATGGCTTGTTCTTTCTTCCCAATCACATCATGCTGCTCGAGAACACACCCGAAGGAATTTTCCAACACCGTCAAATACAAGAACAAAGGCCTTCCTGGTTCTGGTGGGACTAACACTGGCGGATTCGACAAATATTCTTTGATCTTTTCGAAAGCGTCTTAGCATTCGTCCGTCCATTTGATTGCTGCATATTTCTTCAACAACTTTTATATAGGCTCACACGTAGATGTCAACTGAGCAATGAACCTGCTGATGTAATTCATCCTACCCAGCAAGCTCATGACCTGTTTCTTATTTCTCGGGGGAGGCAAATCCCTAATAGACTTTATCTTTGTCGGGTCCAGCTCGATGCCCCGTTGACTGACTATAAATCCCAGCAATTTCTCAGATAGAACTCCGAAGGCACACTTGGCCGGATTCAATTTCAGATCGTACTTACGCAGACGTTCAAAGAATTTTCTCAGATGTTGCACATGGTCGTCTTGCGTTCTAGATTTAATAATCACATCATCCACGTATACCTCGATTTCCTGGTGCATCATGTCAAGGAAAATGACAGTCATAGCCCTTATGTAGATTTCCTCAGTGTTCTTCAGACCGAATGCATGACCCAGTAACAGTAAGTACCCCAAGGTGTGGTGAAGTCCGTCTTTTCTGCATTTTATTCATCCATCAAAACCTGGTGATACCCGGCGTAACAATCTACGAAATACTGTATCTCATGTTTGGCACAATTGTCAACCAGGATGTGGATGTTTGGCAATGTAAAATTATCTTTGGGGCTTGCTTTGTCCATGTCCCGATAATCAAGGCACACTCGTACTTTCCCGTCTTTCTTCGGCACTGGGACGACATTAGCCAGCCACGTGGTGTATTGGACCACTCGGATTACTCCATTTTTTAACTGTTTAGTGACCTCTTCTTTGATCTTGTCACTAATATCTGTTTTAAATTTTCTCTATTTTTGTTGGACGGGTGGATAACCGGGGTAGGTTGGCAATTTGTGCACCACTAAATCAACACTCAGTCTGGGCATGTCGTCATAAGACCAGACAAACACGTCTTTGAATTCGAACAGAAGTTGGATCAAAGTGTCTATAGTTCTTTCATCAGTGTGCATACTTATCATGGTTTCTCGGACATCTTCTGAATTATCCAAATTAACCGGTTCGGTTTCGTTTAAGTTTGGCTTAGGCTTATTCTCGAATTGTTCCAATTCTAGATTTATTTCCCTAAAAGCCTCATCTTCATCATATTCTGGTTATTGATTCATTATTTCTTGGTTAAACGGTGTACTAAAATCTGGGCATGAAGTCCGCAAGCATGTCATGTTATTTAAGCCCGCATTATTAGAACTGAAAAGAGAGATACGAAAAAATAACAAAAATTAGGAAGAATAAAGAAAGAGATTCATGGACTATGAAATATTAATTTCATTTCATTGAATATTTGAAAATAGGAGGGTTTACATCAGAATTTAGAAAGACAATAAACTAAAAACACTCGAGTTACACCCTTAAATAACTCGAAGTGCAGAAAGAATGGCAAGGCTGAACTACCGGGACTCCCGCTTGACTGGATACGGAATAGCCTTCCAATTTTGGAGCTTGGCATCAGGCCCCATATATTGCACCTTAGCAGTGCTTGAGCCTTCTCCTGGTCTGACCATGTGAGCTTCATATAAAATCTGTCTCATTTCCCTCACATATTTCCTTAATTTCTTCGGCCGTGAAGGCCTCCTCTTCTTCCTCTATGTATTTTGGCTTGACGAATAATTCGGTGATGTGAGGGATTGGCTGAGGCAACACCCAACCATCTTTCTTATGCTGGTCAACCCAGTTTTCATCAGCGGGAGTATCTTAAAACCCTATGCCGAAGAATTTCTTACTGGCAGGCAAGGTGATAGGTTCTGTAATGCCTTGCAAGGATATCCTAAGCCCTTTTCTAGGTTTGTACCCATGTTTAATCATGCCGCTAGAGACCATGATTGATGCATTCGATAAGAAGGGTTGAGGACACGGGGTTCCTTCCTCACATTGATCCGCAACTACAATCTCAAAAGCCTGGTAGACTATATGCTCGCTACCTTCTCTTGCTTCCAGGCAGGGGACTAATGGATCCCTGTAAATAGATTGCTCATATTCCACATAGACCACAATCTTCTGGTCTTCGTGCTTGAACTTAACCATTTGGTGGAGGGTTGAGGGCACGACTCCGGCGGCATGGATCCAGGGCCTTCCCAGGAGATAATTGTAAGAGGTGTCTATGTCTAATACCTGGAATGTCACTTCAAAGTCTACAGGGCCGATAGTCAAGACCAATTCAATTTCTCATATTGTTTCCCTTTTGATGCCGTCAAATGCACGGACACACACATTATTGGGTCTGATTCTCTCAATTCCAATCTCCATTATTTGTAGGGTTGAGAGAGGGCAAATGTCAACCCCAGATCCGCCATCCACCATAACCCTTTTCACATAGTACCCTTCATATTTAACGGTTAGGTGGAGAGCTTTGTTGTGGGCATCCCCTTCCGGGGGCAAGTCATTGTTGCTAAATGAGATCCGGTTGACTTCGAAGAATCGTTCCCCCATTCTTTCCATTTGCTAAACTTAAGTTTTGGCCGGAACATACACTTCATTAAGCGTTTTGATAAGAACTTTTTGATGCTCACTCGAACTAATCAGCAAGGATAGAAGTGAGACCTGGGTGGGGGATTCTCTGAGCTGCTCAATCACAGCGTATTCAGAAGTTTTCATCTTTTTGAAAATTCCTACGCCTCTTCGGCGCTGACCGACTTTTTAGGCGGAAAACGCCTCTGTTTGTTCTTGTTTAGTTCCTTCAGGTTGAGGTATTTCTCAGATGAATTCATTTCCCTCACCTCCCCTGTGATCTCTTTTCCTTTGTACGTTACCACCGTTCTGTTGTAGTTCCGGGGGACGGTAGTGATATCTTTTATGGGATTCTGTGGTGCGCGGCTAATAACCACTGGCTCATTCAGCCTTGGTGAAATTATTGGCCCCCGCGCCACAAAAGTCCCCTTCGGTACGTACATCTTCGGGACATTCAACATAGCCTTGTTTTTTCTCAATCTTTTGGGAGGGCTTAACACAAATTGTTCTTTGCTGGGTGCTCTGCGAACATAAAAACAACATCCTTAGAAGGCCCAGTCCCTGTCTTGGTTTCAACCTTTCATGGGGCCTGAGGAACATAGTTGTTTTTCTTCACCTCTTTAGCTTGTTTCGATGCTGCTTTGGGCTTCTTCTCTACATCAACAATGGCGATGATAGCTTTTAGAGCTGGGTCAAACTCTCGGTCTTCGCAGATCATACCAATAACTGACCCGTTATTGTGAGCAGGCAACAAGTTATTGGTTACGTTTGGAGTCTCTTTATCCCTCAGTACCACCTTCTTTTGTTCTATTAAGTTTTCAACTTCCCGCTTGAGGGTCCAACAATCTTCAGTATCATGTCCTTCAGCCCCTGAATGATAGGCACATCGAGTACCGGGTCGATAGGAGGGGGATTCTAGGTTTTGCGTATTTGGGGGTACAGGCTGCAACAGACCCATTTGGACAAGTTTTTGGAAAAGGCTAGAGTACGATTCACCGATTGGCGTAAAGTTAGCCCTTCTGGATGGCTCACGGGAGTTATTTTGTGGAGGGCGTGGATTATACTAAACTTGGCGAGGAGGGTGGTTTCTAGGTGGTGGAGCTCGGTTTTGGTTGTAATGTTGTTGGGACCGGGCGTACGACTGGGCATTCATTATGGGATAAGGTTGAGGCGTGATGGCATACGCCACATTTTGGTGAGGATATTAATGTCGTAGGGTATTGGAAAAATATCCTCGAGGTTGGCGGGGATTTCTTAGAGTGGAGGCCACCATTGCCACTTCCTCTTTCTTTCTCCTGTTTGTTGCACTCCCCGATCCATTCTGGATTGCCTGAGAAGTTGCTCTTATGGCTGACTGGATCAGGATGCGACCGGTTTTCAGGCAATTTTCAACCATCTCCCCAATCTTTATAGCTTCCGCAAATGGCTTGCCCATAGCGGACATCATATTCTAGAAGTAGTCAGCCTCCTGGGCTTATAAGAAGACGCTAACCATTTCTGTCTCGTCCATCGGAGGCTTTACTCTGGTACCTTGCTCGCGCCACTTAATAGCGTATTCCCTGAAGCTTTCTGATGATTTTTTCTTGAGGTTGGACAAAAAGTTCCTGTCTGGCACAATGTCCACGTTATACTGGAACTGTCTGACAAAGTCGCGGTCCAGATCGTCCCATATGTTCTAGTGGGAGATATCCTAGTCCATATACCACTCGGACGCGATTCCAACTAAACTTTCCTCGAAGTAAGCCATTATGAGCTCTTCGTTTTCGTTTGTTCCCCTTAATTGGTTGCAATATCTTTTTAGGTGGGCTATGGGATCTCCGTGCCCATCATACTTCTCGAACTTGAGGGTTTTTAACCCGAGGGGCAGATGAACGTGTGGAAACATGCACAAGTTGGCATAAGAAACACTTTGCTGGCCACTCAATGCTTTTCATTTTCCGAGCAATCTCTTCCTGCTCGGTTTTTTTTGCAGTTTTGTCTTATCCCAAGGTAGATTCGTATCGAGGTTGCTGAGGGTATGAGTTTGGAGTGACATGAGCCGTGTCTAGATGGAATGGCGGCATTTGGAAGGTAAAAGCCGACGACCCAAAACTTGGCCTAGATATTATTGGTGGCACCGTGGCAGAGATTGGTGGTGCAGTAAATATGTTGGACGATACTCCCGAAAATAGTGCCTGGGGATGGACCTTAGAAGGCATTCCCGCAAAATGAGCTGATATAGTTGGGTACCCGAACGGGGTAGCCGAGTAACTTATAGGGATGTTGGAAGTTCTGCCTGTTCTGGGAACCAACTCGGGGAAACCAGGGATGGTGCTGGGTGGTTCTCTACCATTGGACTACGCGTCCCACATTTCAAATATACGGCGACGCAGTATTCTGTTTTCCTCAGTTGTGGTTGACTCAGATGTTGGGATGACCAAGATTGGGTCTTCCTCTGATGAGTTGATGATTGGCAGGTGACCTTCCGACGTCATTTTGACACTCCCTTTCGATCTTGTGAAGTATGAGGCCAGATTACCGCAAAAACCAACTACCTAAAAGCATAACCTTAAGTAGAGAAAGACCACAAACTCGTTAGATTGAGTCATTTAACACATAGGAATCACACGTTGGGGGTATGCAATGCACCTAGGCAGTTAAATGTTTTCTACATGTCTTGTATCGGTTGAGTATTTCATCTCGGCTTTTGTTGTTTCTCAGGTTTGAACTTTTTCTTTTTTCTTTGCTCTTTTTTTTTCAAAATTTTCTCTCTTTCTTCTTCTAAATTATTTTCCTTTTTTGGGATTATGATCGAATCCTATGTGGATTGCCTACGTATCACGACGCCGCATGAATCAGATTGTCACGTAGTTCAAGAGATAAGTACAAAAGGAAATAAACATTTTGATTTTCAAATTTTCATTCATTAAACAAAACTTCAAATTTATGTTCTTGAAAATTAGAAACTACAATAGACATCAGTCAGTCTCGCCGCAACAGGAAACTGAAATACAGACTCGAAAAAGAAAAATCATGAATACATAAGTGCCTCTACTACTCCAAGGGCCCGCGGGACATCAGTCAGTCTCGCCGCGGGCCTGCGCGCCATGTCTTGTTGGAGGCGATACATGTCATCCATTATCTGGCGGACGAAATTCATCACCGTAGAGAAGAAGGTAGATCGGGTCATATCCTCACACTCTTGGCATTTTGTAACAACATAATCAACAATTTCTCTGACCCTTTCTCTAGTGATACCTTTTTCCTGGAGTAAACGCCCAACCTGCTAAGGTCTAGCTTCTAAAACCTGGGTGGCCTTATGGTTCTGTTCTTGCAACTGTTGCAAATCTTCTTCTAATCGAGCCATCAGTGCATAACAGTGTTCCCTTTTTTCTTTAAAACTCTTTGCTTGCTTAGCCATTTCATTTTCGAGAGTGGCTACCTTTTCTTTTAAGCCTTTGACTTCCCTGTCATATTTTCCTTTCAACTTTTGCACAAACTCTACCCGCTCTTCTGCATTTCTTGCCAATTTTTCCCAAGCTCTTGCCAATTCCTCCTCAGCTTTGTCCAAATCATCCCCATAGTTTCACACTTTTTGTCTAAGACTATTGATAAGTCTTTCATCTGTTCTGCTTCTTTTTGGGTTTTCAGCAGCTATTTTCATCTTTTGGATCTGGGCTCGGAGAGCTTCATTTTCTTTGGCCAGCCTGTTTTTCTCCCCTTCATTTGTGGCAGCTTGCAAACTTTTTCAAATTTGATATCTCTAATCTGGGCTTTTAATTTGCTTATTGTGGCCCTGTAGTTGTTCTCTTTTTCTAACCAACCCCAATGCTCTCGTGCTTCATCAGTAAATTGTTGTATGTGGGGTCTTTTGGCGGGCCGTTCCGGCTCTTGGTGCTCTCTAACCCTTATACCATACCAAGTGGTTTAGCTAGGCTCCACCTCAACTCTGGATAAATCCCTCACTCGAGTCTGTGGCTCCAAAATTCTACACTGATGCCAAATCTGGCGGACCCTATCTTCTGGAAATGCAACTCTTGGACACAATTCAATGACTTGCTGACTTAGATATTCATCGTGTGGAACATTTTGATGTCTTCCTAGCTGTCGTAGGACCCGGTGCGGGGTATATGGCTGAATACTTCGGAGACCCATCAATAGAAGATAACACACTTCGGCCGACATATAGATGACTTCACAGACAATGAGCCAGCCGAATGTCCACTCAATTTGGTTGGCAGTCAAGGAACTCAAGTATGTAAACCAGGCTTCTGTGCCCTCTGGAAATTCATGACCCTCTACCCGAGTTTCATGTTCTTCAATGCAGTTTAAACCAGTCAGGCCGTAATTCATATAACCCGAGCGATTGCAGAGATGTTCAATCATCCAGATTGGTAAGAGTAGATTGCAGCCCTCGAAGAATTTTCCTTCGGATTGGCAAACAATTAAGGCATGGTAGATTTCATCTACGATCATTGGTACAAGAGTGCCATTGGCCTTTTTTATCATGAAATCCGCCACTCCCACGAGTCCCAATTCTATACATCCATCGCTTCTCGGGCAGATTAGGGTACCCAAGAATTCTACCACAAAGGCCAATCCACGGAGGGCCTCCCATTTACTTTGATTCCTGTGGTGGGTTAAACCGGTATTCACAGCTTCAAAACCCCGAGGATCCTCGTAACGAAGGTAAATGAAGTAAAATGTGCAGAATCCCTCAGATAAGTTCGGATCTTGGATTTTCCGACTGATTCTCAGAAGGTCCAGGAATTTGTGAGAAGTCGCAGCTCTGGGTGCTACCGGATAATGGCTTCTGAGATTCCCACTTAGGCCAGCATATCAGGCTATCTCTTCCAGTGTGGGTGTCAATTCAAAATTCGGGAAATGAAACACATTGTGCGCTAGATCCTAGAATGGTATTAGAGCCTCAATTATGTCCAGTCTCGGCTTAATCTTCAAAAGGCCGGTGAGTCTGCCTAAAGCTTTTACCACGACACCTCTACTGACCTCCCCCAGGTCTCTCCACCACATATGAAGTCCTATTGACATTTCCTCTACATATTTAAAAGGGATATTTTCAATGGTGCTCATCCTGCACATTTACTTAAGTGATTGGTTAAGAAAAACATGATTCATTTTTACCAAAGAGAAAAAGGTGCTATTTTTTCAAAAAAATTGTAATTATTTGAAAATGGACCATCTTTGCATATACGGCCCTTCAGCAATTCGGGAAGGAAGATTTTAGGGTTGTGTTTGCTAATTGGGTCAAGATTTTTTAGAAAAGACTATAGGTGGCTATTCTTGTAAAAACAGCCTTTCGGCGCCCCGTTGGGACATTTTGGCTATTTAGACAAGAACGGCGTGACCCAACTTTATTTATGACACCGGTGAGAATCAAACAATGCGTAGTTCGAAAAATTTTGACACAATTTTGAAAAATTATGATACTAACTCATTTCATTTTTCGGAATACATTTTCTTTTTTTCTTTTTCTCCATTTTTCAAAAAAATTTGGCAGAGTTTCGAGGCAATTTTAAATATCTGGGTTTTCAAAATCAGATAAGTTCTCTATTCTATTTCACTCTTGGTTTTTATGTGATTTCCTTTTCTTTTGCCTGTCAACAAACAAGACGAAACAAAATATTGTACACATAGAAGGTAAAATGTATCAGGATGGTCTTTTATTTCGGGTTCACCTGTCCTAGACGGACCCAACCCCTGTGTTGAGTCCCCTAAGTCAAATGCACATGATTCAAATAATCGTTCCTACTAGGGATCCAGCATGAGTTATGTCATTCTAAGTTTAAATCCTTGGATTTTGTTCTAGACCAAGATTTCAGATAATATCAAAGCGGTAAAAAGCGGCATTTAGCACATTAGTTTTAAACACATGTACAAATAAAATAATCATGAAAGCCAACTATAACAGCTATTCTAAGCTCAAATTCTTGAACCCTGAACCAGAGATTCTGGGTTCCAGTCCCTAGCAGAGTCACCAGAGCTGTCACACCTCCTTTTTCCTCCGGTAAGGGTGGATTAGGGAGTTTTTCCAATTAAAGTGACATTATTCGATTTTGGGATTTTTATTAATTTTAGAGTCGCCACCCAGATTTTTACGGTGTTTCGAGACACCATTTATTGAAATCCCAAACCGAGGAGATTTTTGACTATGTTTAAAAATGTCTGCGAACCAGAAATCCGAATAAGGAATTCTGTTAACCGGGGAGAAAGTGTTAGGCATTCCCGGATTCCGTGGTTCTAGAACGGTCGCTTAACTATTGATATTTGGCCTAATTATCTGATTATTTACATATTTTAAACCTATTGTTCATTTTTAGCCTTTTTATTTTTTAGCCGCTAATATTTTATGGATTATTCTGAAACAAATCACGATGGCGTGAACTTGTCGCTTTTGGAGACATTGTAAACGCGCCACATGAAATGCACCCGCAATTTATAACATGTGATTTTTATTATAATTTGAAGTTATTATCGAGTAACATGAGTTGCAAACCCGAGTGTAGATTACGTAATCACAACTATGGTCATGATGGTTTAATTGCTTATTTGAAGCAAAGCCACTATTCATTTATTTTTCTAAGTTTTTTGTAGTACTAGTCTAAAAGAGATATTTTTGGACTACAGGGTATGTATGTGTTCAAAATTGTCTAAGACTAAGTTAGCTAGTCTAAGGATGGGTATTTGGGCTATGGCCAAATCTGGCCTAATTTAGTAATCAACATTTTAGGCCAACTTATTTTTGCTATTTGTAAAAGAAGAAAGCAACGGGTCCAAATACCACATAAAATAGTCACATAGTATAAAAATGTAATAGGATTCAATTTAACATTTTTCGAGCATGTAGTTCTACCTAAGAACATTTATAAGCGAAACTTGAACCTTCGTTTCTGAAATAACGTTGTAGTTCTGCCTGAAGAAATTTTATTAGTAAAACTTGAACCTTAGTTTTCAAATAACATAAAACCGTTGTAGAATATATGTTCTGAAACCTGTTAATTTTAATGAGATAAAGAAGGTCCTAATTTGATTTAAATATAAGGCCTAAGGGAACATGAGTGTTTATTCAATCTTAATGCAAAAAAAAACCTCATAGAATAGCAAGTCTAACAAGATTTTAAAGTTAGTGTCCAAATTCAAATAAACTGTGGAGCCATTTGATTTTGCACCCAGGCTCAATAACTCAAAACTCAGACCCGCTCAGGCTCCTTGGCCCTATCACGAGTCTGGCCCAAATTGGTACACTTTTCCTTTACAGTTTTGAAGCATTAGAAAATAAGAAAACAAGAAAACAAGGCTTAATACAATTTTAAGAAAAAAAAGTCCAGTCCATTACATGCAGTTTTTAGAATAAATTTACATGATCATTGATTATAAAATATATATCTACAAAATTCGTAAAAATATGCTACTGTTTCTAACTAACGTCCCTTTTTGTTTAACTTGTAGGATCAACACCTGCAAAAATTTCAAACATAAAAAAAAGATTTATGCATTGTTATGGGGGATGAATCTGACCATTAAAGGGTCAGACTCACTTACCCTTCATGCTGTTTCAATGCTGGATTTTATAACCTTGATTAGAGTTCCTAAGTATGCATACAAGCATAGTCAAGTAGTCCATCATGTCAAAACAAATTCTGAATTGATAGGAAAACTCAGGTAATAACAGGACATACTTCAAACAACAGCCAAACACAGATTTTTTGAACTCAAAATCAAGTTCTATTTAAGGTAAAATTGTTACATACCTTGAAATTAAAACTTACAGCAAGGAAGTGACCAAATAAAGGTTAGAAAACCAATCTTTGTAAGCTTAATAACAGCAACAACAAGCAGCAGTAACAGCAGGAAGAAGCCCAGCAAAAACCAGCAGTAAAACAACAAGAAACCCAGAAAACCAACCAGAAGAAAAATAAGATTTTTAACTTGGAAATTACAGCCTATGACTAGTATCTTCTCAGAAAAAAATCAGCAACTAAAGAAGACCATTTTTTCCTTTAGAATATTCTTACACTCATCATCTTGATATTTTTCAGTGTTTTTTATTTTTTCAGAGTAACATCGAATTTTCATAGCAGTATTTCAGTATGTGTGTGTGTGAAATTTTTGCAAAATTCTCTTTCAAAATCTGTCTCTCAAGGGTGTATTCAGAATTTTCCATATTGTGGTAAGGTGTGTCCTATTTATATGGAGTCTAAGAGTGGCATCTTTTAGGGAATATACCCTATCCTTTGATCTGAAATAGTATAGGTACATCTATCCATTCTTATCCTATAGGACAGTTGTACCCCTTTCTAGAATGTTCCTTCATTTAGAACCCCAATTCCTCTCTAAAAATTACTGTTTTACCTCTAAAAATCTGATTTTATGCTTTCTGATTTTGTTTTTGATATTTATCCTAATTCTAAAAGTTTCTTTGGCTGTTACACCCAAGATTATTCAATTGAAGTTCCTAAACTAACCTTTAATACCCTTAAAATGACCCTTTTAGTATTTAAAGCTAAGGGTTAGGTTATTTATCAAGTGTTAACTAATTTCATCCTAATTAATTGATTAGGCTAATAGTTAACCCTTAATGAAGCTGAATTTAGACTGACCTTTGACCCTGAGTGAGCTATTTTCAGGATTTAGTTAGATTAATTGAAGTAAAGCTATTATGTGATTAACTTAGTAGTAGGAAGTTTAAGCTTCTTTAGTAGTGAGGTTAGACAATTCTAAAATAATTAATTGAATCTCAATTTGTTTTAGGACTTAGATTAATTAATGATTAGGTTATTAGACTTGATTAATTATCCTACATTATGTCTTATCTTAGTTTCAAACTTAAGCTTAACTAGTCAAGTGTGATTAATTTTCATTAACCAAAAAATTAGAGTTTGATTGACTCACATACAACTTGCTTAATAGCTAATGATGAGTCAATTAATCCTAGGTTGTTTGTGAGGAACAAATGACTAGAGGTAGTTTGCAAATTCGACCTAAGAGTCATAATTAGGTTAATTAACTTAAATCAGTAATTAAGGTAATTGCATATGAATTTTAGACTAATTAGTTTAGGTAATCACCATTTTAGATAGACTTGACACATGCATGATTAGTATTAAGGTTGATTAATCCTAACATATGAAAAATGAACCTAAATTGACTAAACAGACTAAACGGTAAACAAATATACAAAGAGTAATATTCCAGAATCAAATCAAGTCCAGAAAAGCTAGGAAATCCTAGACTAATTAGTTGGGATTTAATTAGTAAGACTAGAGTTAACCTAGATTGTTGCCTTAATTAAACCTAAGCATGCATATTTAAACTAGCGTCAATTAATTAATACACCAACTACCAGAATTAGAATCAGGCAACACACAAAAAAAGGAAAACAGGAAAATCAAGATTGTAAACCCAACATCAATCAATACATGCAAGAATTAAGCCTAAACTGAGATTCAAACAACATTCAATGTTAAAGAAGGGAACATATCAATTTGTATACAAAATCAGTAACTAGAAACCCTAGATTTAAGAAACTAAGTCAGTAATTTCCTAATTAATGTTCACACAAGTAAAATAAAGATGAATAAAGTTTAAAAAGGGTACCAGTTGATATGAACAAAATTGGCCAGATTCCGGCGGCTCGCCGGAGTTGTGCCGGACTCTGGCTGGGCTTGGAAATGGTCCAAACCCACATGAATCGATAGCTCTCACCAAGAGCTATCGACTCATGTTGGTTTGAGACATTAGGCTCTTGGAATCGGCTGGGATGAGATTTTAGGGTTTCCATTTTCTTAGATCTAAAATTGAGGAATTTCTGTGGGGTTTTTTGGAGGAACGGATGTTAGGAGGTGATTGAGGAGGAGGAGAATATTACTTGGTTAAATTTTGGGGTTATTTGGTTGAGCTCTGCCGCCGGTGGGCGATTTCCGGTCGGCGGAGATAGGCGGAGGTCGGTGGGGGTTAAAGGGGTGAGGAGAGAGAGATGGGGAGACGAGGGGTGTAGGGGAGACGTGTTTGAGAGGGGGGGTGGTAGAGGTTAAGACATACATATTAAATGGATAACCAGTTCCCAGCTGTTAGATCTGGGGAGATCAACGAATGGGGTTAATTTGGTCTAAAACGGGGTCATTTTTTGGGGGGATTGGGGCTAGACGAGTTTTGGAGGAGGTTTGGGCNGTGATCCAACGGCTGAGGTGAAAGGGGGTCTAAACGGGGTCGTTTTAGGGGCCAGGGTATGGACGGTTTTGGCTGGTTTGGGTTGGGGTGTTTTTTGGGTAGTGAGAGGGGATTTCGGGCTTAGGTAGACTGGCCCAAACGATTTTCACAGCCTTTTACACTCAACCTATCTAATTAATCAACTCTAATTTATCTGAATTAGTTTAGTCTAATTTCATCTAATTGTAACTTAATTAGTGAACTAATTAAAAGTAAAATTATTAATTAACACACCTTAATTATTTAGCATGCAATTTTTGTGATATTCCTAGTAAAAAGGATTAATTATGCAACTAATTATCAAAAAACCAACTATGTCAAATAATAAAAGTCCTAAAATGTTTTGTTATTATTTATGACTTTATAGATTTTTAAAAGATGAACTATGCCCGTGTAATGCAAATAATTCACAAATAAACACTGAAATTCAACAAAAAAATTATAAAAGTAATTTATTTTATTGAATTTTGTAGGAGTATATGGTAGGTTAAAAATTACATGCTCACATACGAAAAGCACTGAAAAATATTTAAAACCTCACATTGGTACAAATGATAAGTTTAGATTATTAAATCATCATAAAAAATAACTTGGAAGATAATAATTGAATATTTATATAATAAAATGCAGAAATAAGTTGGTTTTAAGCCTTTATAAATTATGGAAAATTATGAAAATATACTTGTGCATGCTTATAAATCAAATGATGATGCACATGCACTATATATATATATATATATATATATATATATATATATATATTTTGTCAGCTTTGTCATTATTATATATATATATATATATATATATATATATATTTTGGCAGCTTTGTCATTATGAAGATAATGATTCTAAGGTGCGCACGTATTTGCGACTATTCCTGGTTCCTACATCCAAAGGAAAACCATGAGTTTTATGGGGAAGGTTGGTTCGCGCCTTCTCCTACTTTCTTTGCCTTGTTTGTATTGAAATCCCGCTCGAGTCACCATGAGTAACACCTGGATTTTTCATAAGATAAAGTTTTCGAAAAATATGCGTGCATATAGTGGATGTAGTTAGTTAAAATACATTAGTATGCAATATCGAATAAATTAGATGAACCAAAGATTGCGATACTTTTAGAGACATTGCGACTTCCTTGTAGTATAATTTTAAGGGTCCTCCTCAAATTTATGCTCCAGTTACTTATGCGATTCTTTGACCATTCGGCATACAATGATGTCAACTGGACTTGCTTCGGAATTTGAGGGTCCACCTCAAAATTCTGCCCCATCTTCAGTACCAGCTGCCCCGGTGCGAACTATCTAGGTTTGACCCTTTTGTTGAAAGCTCTGGACATCCTATTTTGATCGAGTTGACAATGACACATTGCATTCATTCATTCTTTCCCCGTCAATGAGAGCTAATTATTCATAGCAGCTTCTTATCCATTCTACATCACTGAGTTCATCTTCATGTATAATTATTAAGGAAGGTATTTCGACCTCGGTAGGAATGACAACTTCAGTACCGTAGACCAGCAAATAAGGGGTTGCCCCAGTCGATATGCGAACTGTGGTACGGTACCCCAATAAGGCAAATGGTAACTTCTTGTTCCATTGCTTGTGGTTGTCTACCATCTTCCTCAGTATTTTCTTGATATTCTTGTTTGCGACCTCCACGACTCCATTCATTTGAGGCATGTATGTTGTTGAATTCTTGTGCTTGATTTTGAAGGTCTCGCACATAGCTTTCATTAGGTCACTGTTGAGATTGGCGGCGTTGTCGGTGATGATGGACTCTGGAACCCCGAATCGACAAACAATACGATCTCTGACATAATCTGCGACGACTTTCTTGGTTACAACTTTGTAGGATGCAACTTCAACCCATTTTGTGAAGTATTCTATGGCCACTAGAATGAACTTATGCCCGTTTGAAGCGGTGGGCTTGACTGGTCCAATGACATCCATTCCCAGGCGGCAAAAGGCCAAGGTGCACTTGTTGCATTGAATTTATTTGGTGGCACTAGTATCATATCCACGTGTATTTGGTACTGATGACATTTTGAACATACCTGATACAGTCTGTTCCATAGTCATCCAAAAATATCCAGCTCTTAGCATCTTCTTGGATAAAACGAAACCATTCATGTGTAGTCCGCAATTTCCAGCGTGTATCACTTAAAGTAGTTTGGAATCTTCCTTGGCATCAACATACCGTAATAGCCCTAGGTATGGATTCCTTCTATGCATAATTCCTCCACTTTGGAAGAAATGGTTGGACAATCTCCAGAGCGTGCGTTTCTGAGTATGATTTGCATGCTCCGAGTACTCTCATTTTGCCAAGTACTTCTTGATATCGTGAAACCATGGATTCCGATCTGTTTCTTCTTCAACATGAGCACAATAAGCTGGCTGATTATGGATCCTTACCGGAATGGGGTCGATGAAATTCTTGTCCGGATGCTGTATCATGGAGGACAAAGTGGCCAATGCGTCTGTGAACTCATTTTGGATGCTCGGGACATGTCTGAACTCTATCTTTGTGAACCTCTTCATCATCTCTTGCACATGATATAGATATGGTAATATCTTGGTAATCTTTGTAGACCATTCTCCTTGCACCTGATGTACCATAAGATCCGAATCGCCAATTACCAGTAATTCCTGGATATTCATGTCAACGGCCAAATTGAGCCCTAATATGCAAGCCTCATTTTTTTCCATATTAATGGTGCACGAAAAATTTGATTTTCACGGATACCAGAGAATGTTGACCTATCTCTTATACCAAGACGACTCCAATAACCACTCCTTTGAAATTTGCAGACCCATCAAAAAATATTCTCCAACCGTCGTAGGTTTAAGCAATATCTTCCCCTACGAATGATACTTCTTCATCGGGAAAATACATTTTCAATGGCTCGTATTCTCCTCCTACAGGATTTTCCGCAAGATGATCTGCTAATGCTTGTCCCTTAACCGCCTTCTGAGTCACATAGACGATGTTGAATTCACTCAACAATATCTCACGTTTTGCTAGCTTCCCTATGGGCATGGGTTTCTGGAAGATGCACTTTAAAGGATCCATCCTTGATATGAGATATATGGTATAGGCACAGAAGTAGTGCCTTAGTTTCGGGGCTATCCAGGTCAAAGCACAACATGTGTGTTCCAACAGATAATATCGTGCTTCGTAGGGTGTGAACTTCTCACTCAGATAATATATGGCACGTTCTTTCCTTCCTGTCTCGTCATGTTGTCCCAAGACGCAACCGAAACCCCCATCTAGTGTTGATACCCAATTATTCCGAAAAACAATTTTAAAATTGCATATATACCTTCAAAATCATGCATTAATATCAATTGGTATTTTTCCATAATTTTCCTATATTTTTATTAATTTACCCAGCATTTTATTTCCAATAAATAATTACAACATTGCATCACAAATTTCTTGATTTAATCTATTATTCATGGTCATGTTAAGATCAAATTATTTCATAATTAGCCAAATTGGCACCTTTTGGCTATAATGCAATAACTTTGCAATTATAGCCCAATCATATAAGTTTATACCATTTTTTCACCAGAAATTAATCATTTGTATTTTTAAATACTAAATAAACATTTTTTAAACTATTGTCTATGCATGAAATTCATTTTTATAATTATTAGCTATTTTACAAATTATTTTAATTGATTCGAATTGGGTATTTAATAAATAGCCATTTCCATTTTAAATCTAGCCTAAATTAAACCAGACCCACCTGATTAAATAAGCCCAAATACCCCAGGCCCAATCCATTAATCCACCCGACCCAATGTTTTGTTTAATCTGGATCGTTGATTAATTTTGGTCAACGGACCAGATCTTTTCTTACCTAAATTAACCTAAAGACCTACCCCCCATCCCCTCATTCTCTCTTCACTCTTCGCTGTAACACTCTCTCATCTCTCTCAAGCTCTCTCTGCTAAACCCTAATCTTCTCTCACCGGCCTGCTCGCCGATAACAATGGTGGTTCCACCATCATCCCTAGCCACCACGGCTCCCTCACATGCCAGATCCTTGCTACCTTGAGGTCCTCAAGGGAACCAGAGGTTGTTCATGTAACGACCCAATCGGTCGTTTTGAGCTATAGCGCGTCGTTCAGCAGTTTGAGGTCATGAACATCTTCATTTCATGTATTATGACTTGTGCTTATGGTTGGAGTTGAAATTCGGGAAGTTCGGGTGGATTTAGAAAGAGAATTCTCATCTTAGAAACCTTAAGTTGGAAGAATTGGCTAAGATTAGAATTTGGAGTAAACGACCTCAAAATCAGGATCTAAAGGTTCCAATAGGTTCGTATGATGATTTCGGACTTGGGCGTATGTCCGGATCGGGTTTTGGATAACCCGGGAGCGTTTCAGGATATATTACGGAAGATAGCAATTTAGAAAAAATTTCATAAATTTGGGTTTGAAAGCATATTAGAGTTTTCGATGTCCGTTTGGGATTTCGAGCCTGGGAATAGCTCGGTATGGTGATTCTGGAGTTTGGAGCGCGATCGAAAGTAAATTCGGATGTCCGTAGGTTATTTTGAAGTCATTTGGCTGAAGATAGAAATTTGAAGGTTTTGAGAATTCGATCGGAAGTGGAAATTTTGATATCGGGGTCAGAATGTGATTCCGGAAGTTGTAGCAAGTCCGTAATGTCGAATATGACTAGTGTGAAAAATTTGAGGTCAATCGGACATGATTTGATAGGTTTCGGCATCGAATGTGGAAGTTTCAAGTTTAAAGTTCATTAAGTTTGAATTTTAGTATGATTCATGATTTCGGCGTTGTTTGATGTGATTTGAGGCCTCGAAAAAGTCTGTGTTATGTTTTTGGACAGTTTAGTATGATTTGACGGGGTCCCGGGGGCCTCGGGTGGATTCGGGGTGGTTAACGAATCAATATTTGAAGTTGATGAAAAACTGAAGTTTGTTGTCATCTGGTGTGACCGCACCTGCGAGGCTTTGGCCGCAGGTGCGGCTTTGGGCGCTGCAGGTGCGAGTTTTGGGCTGGAGCTGAGGAGGCCGCAGGTGCGGGAGTTTGGGTGCACCTGCGGGAGCGCAGGTGCGAAGGTTGGACCGCAGGTGCGGAAATGAGGCCTGGACAAAATGTTTTATAACGGGATTTTGGCCAATTCTCCTCCTATTTTCATTTGGTGTGGGCGATTGTGGAGAGCTTCAAGGAGGTATTTTCGTCAAGGATCACAAGGTAAGTTATTCCAACTCTTTTTAAGTTAAATACAAGGTTTATGCATGGATGGAACATGAAAATTGTGGGAAAATTGGGAAATATTTTTTAAAAAAAACTAGAAATGTGATAATTTGGATTTTTACCACGAATTGAGCATGAATATTGGAGTAAGTTGTATATTTGAGCTAGTAAGACTATGGGAAGAGTTTATCTTCGAGCAATTTCAGATTTCGGGGAATGTAGGCCCGAGGGTATTTTGGTCAATTCCTTGGGCGAAGTTGAGAACTTATATAATCTGAATTTTTACGAGTATTAGAGTGAATTTTCATTGCTTTGCTCGTTATTTGGTAGTTTCGGGGCGTTGTGCATCAATTGGAGTCGTCGGCAGGGCTTGGAAGCCGGTCATGGAATTTCGGAGCGAGGTAAGTCTCCTTTATAACTTTGTGAGGGGGGAATCGTCCCCATAGGTGAACTAAATGAATATATGCTATTGTTTGCGGGGGCTACGTACGCACGAGGTGACGTGAGTCCGTGCGTAGCTACTGTTATGCCATATCCGGGTAGTCTAGGACCCACATCATGCCTTGCATTCTTTCTAGAAATAAATTATATGCTTTATGAATTGATGCTATATGAAATTTTGGTTTTCCCTGAGATCACAGAAATTTAGTAACTTAAAGGAATTGTTCATTGAAGGTAATTTATGAAAATGTTGTATGTGTATGTGACCGCTTCTTAATTTACATTCCGCGAGCGAAGTGTTATTTCCCCCACTCTCATGGGAGCGGATCGTACGCCACAGCGGGATTGAAAGATGCACTTATGGTTCGGGCCGTTCAACCCTCGGCAGTGAATAGATATGATCATTTTATGGCAAAGATGCACTTATGGTTCGGGCCGTTCGACCCTCGGCAGTGCACAATTTACTTTTATTGTTGGTTCGGGCCGAACGACACTCATCATTTCCTACACAGATATATACATATGATATACCACTTGTGACCTGAATTGTTAAATTGTCTTAAGGACGTAAATTGTTAAATGATTTCATGGATAATGACTTGACAGATATTTGGGG